>JANAVB010034019.1:1512894-1762761 GCA_029216955.1 Iris pallida | reverse complement strand
ACACTTGTTTCTTTGTAATTACATGACGGTCAACTGATTGGAAACCCCCAATTCTCTTAAACCCTAAACTATTCCATCCCTAAAAGTTGCAAGCTTTTTGAAGGATTTCGGGAAAACGAAGTCAATAGTACACGCAAAGGAAGCCCAAAACCCAAACTCGTGTTCGCTGCGAATGGAAGGGGAAAGGCGTCTGGATTCGAATCCGACACAAATCGAACCGTGTCCCGCTCGAATCCGCATGCGCTTTCCAGGCTTCAATCATTTTGGATTACCATGTTTCCTGTCTCTTCTTCCCAAAGACGAATCTTTTGAAATATAGGAATATAGTAGGGAACGAAAAGTCTGCTTGTTTGACCCTTTCTCGATTTTTATTTAATTCCTGATTCTTTTTCAGCGCACAAACAACATAAAGATTTCAGCTGAATAACCCCTGAACAGTGTACCAATGGCGACATCGGCACTATCAAGAGCTCTGAGACGGCCTTCTGCCATTTCTTCTTTTAGATATGTAAGTTCTCCCTGCATCTCTTTGAAGATTTTTTTTATGCTGTAGAGCGCCCTAGCTATTTGTCTATCTATACACACACACACACACACACACACTTTTATTGGTTTAATTTCGTAGAGGACACATCATTACCCTTGTTAATTCAAGGTCCTTTCTTTTGATAGGTTCAATGGAATTTATTACAAGAATAGGTGCCTAGTCGTTACCTTAGTAGGTCACTTTAGCCTACCTTTTAAGTTACTTAGTTATAGTATGACTTTATTGGCATGGATAGTGTTGAATCTCGAAAAACAAAGCCTAGAAGACCAGCTAGATGGTTCACGCGAGCTTGTGAATCAAGCAGACTTAGCCCCGTTTCAAACGGTTAACATCATAGCCAGCCCTCCTGACAGACTGCTCCGTTGCGGGCTTTGGAGGTCATCGAGCCGCACATAATAGTGACATAGTCTTGTTGAATAGTCTCGCTGAGGGCTGTGAATGCCTTTTAGCCTAGTTTTCAGCCTCGCTGCAGGCTTATTCCATTGTTGAGCGGTTACAGGGTGTTGACGCCTTGATGCCCCTAAACTCCATAAATAGGGGTTGAATGGAGAGGAGCCCCACTTTGGCTATTAAAGAGATGCAAGAGAGTTTCTCAAGCTGCTTCTTGACCACTACATCGAATACTTTGCTAGCAACTCATCGGTTTGAGGTCAAGATATCACTCTCTCCTGAAGAGCCCTCGAAACTTCGAAGCATATGAGAGGAATTCACGACTCGTTTTTGCAAAGAAGCATAAGACCGGGTTTCGAGTACGGATCATCATTGGAACATAGTCGTCAACGCAGACCAGACTTCCGTCGACACTTTTCCAGAATTTTAAAGATTGTTTGTAAGTTCTTGTTTGTAAGTCATCAATGGAACATAGTAGTCAACGCAGACCAGACTTCCATCGACACTTTTCAGAATTTTAAAGATTGTTTGTAAGTTCTTGTTAAAGAGTTGTAATTTGTCTATATCAATATAAGTTTTCCTTTTCCATCTGATTGACTTTGTACATAAAACAAATGACGACTCTGCTAGAGAATTGTTCAAGCCAATACCTAGAAGGATCTTAAGGTCAAAGTTGAAAGAGCCAAAAAGTCGGTTGTAAGATTGGGTGCCCTTAGTTCTAGAAGCACAGGAGGATGTAACAATCGTAGTCTGTCTTTATCATTTCGATCTATGGAAAAGACAGCGGTGGATGTTAGAGGCCAAGTACCAACGACAAAATGTTGGTGTCAGAGGGAGACGAGGTTCCTTTGCCGATAAGCTAAAGTGAGCATCGGTGCATCCCATAGCAAAGTATCTCCAAGCTATGGCGATTAAGCGCCCAGTGTGCGTTACCTGTGGGGTAGTATTGCCGACGTACACTTGGTTGTACCTGAACTCGCGAGCAAAGTGACGTGGTGTGCATAATTGTAAAAAGCAGTATCGCCACACCTATACAGACGAGATAATTGTTTACCAACCACTTAAACACACCCATGCACAACGACGAGTGGCTTGACCCTTCGTCTCGATACTCTTGCTTGCAATCAGTGTTGGAAATGTGGGAAAAGCGGCAGAAGAAACTGTAGTTCACATGATAACACAATATTTTTCTGCCCGCCACATAATTGACGTTTCATTGTGAATGCTTGAAGTGGCAGAGCTAGAGGATATGCTGTCTTTTTCGGTTATGGGCTCGTAGGGATCAATGTTGAGCAGTGCATCGCAAAGAGCAGTGCATTGTAAATCAGATGTGTATGGCATCTCGATGCACGTTTTCAGGCTATTGTTAAAACTCGCCTTCTTGGATTTTTCACATAAGGCCCCCGCTAGTGTGCGGAGACCATGCTGGATGCTGCACGTCATCGCCAGAAGGAGTTAGTGAATGCCCAAAGCCAAACGGGCAACGGGAAATATCGTCCTCATTGAATGTGATCTTGCAGGGGAGAAGCGACCACGCATCTTTTAGTCAGAGTAAGGAAACCTGTGCAGCTGGCTGCGAAAGAGGATGCAAAGTCTGATGATGGTAACTTTAAGAGGATACAAAGCATGATGATGGTAACTTTTGCAAACCTGACCGCGTCGTATAGAGGATATAAACTGCCATCTCTTTCTAGGGTTAATGCAGCGTTGCCGCTCTTGACAATCCACGCCTCCACCTCGGCCTTAGTGGAAGTAGCTCGAGGCATAATCCCCAAGCCATCATGTCGATTGGAAAATAGATAGCTGGCCCAAAGCTTTACGCTTCATGTTGTTCACACTTCGCCAGACTTGGTAATGTCTAAGAAAATGTGAAAATGGCAAATTAGTTCGCTGTATATGTCATACAAGATGCTGTCCTTCGAGCTCAGTTGTTTAGTGAGTTGTTATGACCCTAATTGTGGGCCATTACGGCCATGATGCTCGAGAGTAACGGGAAAGACAACAACTTCACTTTGCGGGCTTTGGAGGCCTTTGAGCATTGCATACTAGTGGAGCACCCTCGATGAATAACCCCGTTGCGGGCTGTGAAGGCTTTTAGCCTAGTTTCCAGCCTCGCTACAGGCTTATTCCGCTGTTGAGCAGTTACAAGGGGATGCCCCTAAACTCTATAAATAGCTCCTTAGGGCCTGAACGTAGAGGAGCCCCACTTTGGCTATTAAAGAGATACAACTTACAAGAGAGTTTTTTCCCACTGTTTCTTGAGCACTAACTTTGCTAACAAGTCATTGATAAGAATCGTCGATGTAACTGAGTGGTCGCGAGCTGTGGAAATTTCCACCGGCGCACTCCATGATTTTAAAGATTGTAGAGATTCTTTGCAAGCTACTGTTAAAGAGTTGTAAGTCTACATAAATACAACTATTTTCCTTTTTGTCTCGACTTTGTATGGGAAACAAACAGTAGTAGCTGTTAACCGTAGAATACATACCCTGGTCATAGTTAAAGGTGAAAAACGCACTTAGATGATAATCAAAGCGCAAAATTGAGGCGCGAACCTCAGCAAATCAAGGTACGGGTAAAATAAGAATGAAAACAAAGGCCCTTGACCTCGAAAGTGTTTTGTGTTGCTCTACCCTAGGTCACACTTCCCCTAAACAAAACATTGAACCTTTAGTGGCAGCACTTGAACCCTAGATGGGGAGGGTCGAATTTAGATGACGCTATTGGGTCGTTATATAAGGTCACATTTGTTCGCGACAAAAGCTAGGCTCTTATCTGGCTAAAGAGAGGCGTGACCACCTCCCTTGGCATGAAGCTTCTTGCCTAGGTGCACTTGATATACGTGGGTTGGGGTTTATTGGGCATATATGTAAAATATTGATCTCTTATATTTTTGCACTTAAACATACTATAACTAAATGACAGTGGACTAACTGAGTATTTTCTTCATACTTCTTAAGATCCTCAATTTCTCTGCAAGTGTTATCTTATGAAAGTTAATTGATTATATCTGTTGCTTATCACTAGTTTTTTTAATTCAGCCAGCCAAACATGCTTTAATAAATCAGACATTATATTTTCATTTGGATCATCTTCAACGAAACCATGTGATTCATGCTAACATGACCTTTTGTTGTTCAGGCTGCAAGTTTAGGTCGATTGACCTTCGAACATAGGCGACCTGGTCTTCGCCAGTTAAGTGTTTTGAAGGAGGTTTCAAAGCAATTGAATAGGTAATGTACTTCTTGAAATCTAGGCCTTTCTCCTATCACCACTTTAAGCTTGGTGTGTAAAAGTTTAATTTCTATTCTTTTCTTGACAGTAATCCGGAAATCCAAAAGCAACTTAAGGAGCTTAATGAGAAACTTGGAGTTGCTAAAGACGAACTGAAAGTTAGGTAATTTGAGAGAATTTTCCAATTACTCTTTCCCATATTTTCCTTCTGTTGAATTAATAAGTTGAAGCATACCTTAGATGTGGAGGACACAGTTATTCCAACTAATAAGATGACTAGAAAATTTGATTTACTTATAGCGCAGAACAAAGAAGACGACAGAGAAGTTACAGAAGAGTGTGGATGGTGTTTGGGCAGAAGCTGAAGCAACATCAAAGAAGGTTGGCTTGAGTTCTCATGTTTGATGTTCTAATTTTTATACTTTGATATAATAATATTTCTGCATGCAATCTTAAATATGTTTTACTATACATTGCCACTTGTCATATGATACTTTTTTACTCCCAATTTTTACCCACGTATTTTTTGACATACTAACTGACAAATTCCTTACGTTCTGTGATTTTGTTTCTCATGTTACACTGTACTTATCTTTAGTCAATAATTGCAAATATAGATACTGGATACGATATAGTACTCCCTTGGATACAAGGATAGTTCCTAAAAAACAGGATATAAGATGTGGACAAACCGGCAAAGCTATTGTGCACACAAAAAAGTTAGGATAATGGCTTTCTTTTGTTGTATCCATGCCTTCTCCCATCAAGATGGGGTCAACTATGGAGTATAAGCAAGCTCAGGTTAATCAAAGATAAAAGGGATAAATAAAGGACCTATGTATAACAACCACAGGACAAGGATTTGACGAAGTTTTTATGCCGGTTGGCGGTTGTCGACCTGCCATCAATTCTTTATGTTGGTGCTAATTTCCTGGCCAGCCCTCTATGTTGGTACCAAATTCCTAGCATAGTTAGCTATGAGTATGAGGCCATTCCGTAAAACCTAGGCAGTCAGTTGGGAGGTTGGTAGATCTACCTTTTGGATTGCATTTTACGCTTATGTAACCAAGGGGTCCAAGTTTCTCCCTAGACTATAAAGAGTACGTACTAAATTCCAAGTTTGACCTAGAAGCTATCCTCCAAAAGTTTTGTTTTTTAATATGGTATAGATTATTCTTCATGAGAAATTATTAGAAAAATAAATAAATGAAGCGTTGCTAACTTAATATATAAAAGTTTACTTATTGTTACTATTGAAATTTTATTCAATATGTGGTGCATGTGACTTCTGCTAGAACTTTAAACATATCAATTTCATAGTAGGAAACTGATCCTTTGCATTACTTATATTTAAATTTAGAGTCTCTCCTTTTACTATTAAACGGGAGATAGGCATGAACCTATTTTGAAATCTTTTGTAAAAATATCTGGAAAGATAATATCATACCATACATAGATCGATTGAAGATTTATAAAGATAGGGGAGAAATATTTTGTTGGGGAAGATAATGGTGGCATGGGGAGGGAGAATTGGTCAAGAGGACAAAAATAGATTGGGCATGGTGAAAACAAAAGCTTTTGGATAGATAATTTTACCAAATTAACCATGCCTTAATTTTTGTTCATAAACATTTCTTAATTACTTTATTGTATTCAATGGAAGATCAATTTGATAGGTGGGATCTAAAAGGCATATACCAAGACTTATATTTTTTCTTAATATGGTGTATCATTTGCATCTATCTCAGGGTGCTATCATTTTGCACCTATCTGATCGTAGTTCTCTCTCTCTCTCTCTCTCTCTCTCTCTCTATATATATATATTATATATATATATATATATAATGTCATACTAGTTGCTGAAGTGACATTAAGCGTCCTTCGTGACGCAGAAGAGAGGTCTGTGATGATATCATCTATGCCCATACCATTGCTCGACCCCGGCAGGCTTCCCAACCCCCTTGATTGTAGTACTTGATTCGCTCTAGGTTGAGATCCACATCAAGTGGCCCGCACGGTCACTAGGCTGTTGGCCTACACAGCACTTGACAGACGGAGTGGAGTGCTTATTATCCTTACTGTTCTCTCTGCTGGGGCCCTCGTGGATCCTACGTACAACCAGTTTTTTTACCACCAATTTGAAAATACTTTCCACTTTTGCTCCTGAGTTAGTGTCGAGTAGGCTTCATACGCAGCTCTTGTAATTTTCAACTTCTCTGGATGGTTAGTATGAGGGACATAATGATTATAGACCTATGGTATATGGTAGCATATGGAAGAAAGTGAAAGGGTGTCTCTCTTCATGCTCTACTATCTTTGTGAAGGACTGGATTTTCAACTCTTGCGTGGTCGGTCTGTCATATTTTAATGAAGGATATAGGAAAAGTTTTCCTAGCAACAGGGGTCAACTCAGGGATGATGAATGGGTATGAGATGCGTAGATCTTGAGATGAATCAGAGGAACAGTATGGCTACAGTTTACTTATGCAAGAAAAAATGGATGAAGAAAAATGAAAAGCTTAATGGAAGAACACTTGCTGTGATAAGTAAACTGATGTAACCAAAGTTTTCCTAGACTATTTGGAAACTAGAGATGGGGTTTGAAGGTTCACATTGTTGCTCTTTAAAGGGTTAATTCGGTTGCTATATGTTAAAAAATAGAAGCAAGCTCATTAGTTTATTATTAAACTCTTTCCTGTTGCACCATATTCTAGTAAGTTGTAAGAGTGAACCTTCAAATACTGATTTAGCAATCTACTGTGGGATTTAATTCCTTACTGAATCTGGACTACATTCCTCTTCCAAGTAGTTAAGGAAGCAATGTCCGACATAACCGATGTTTATTATTATTATTATATTATTATTTTTGGTAAATATACTCTCAGTTTTGAACATGAATCCGTTTATAATGGATTGGGAAGGCTTGTCATGACTTATGAATTTGACTTGTACATAATTTCTCATACAAAATAACCAATGAAGCTTTGTATTTATGAAGGACAAATACTTCAATAGAGGTGTTGTGCCCATATATAAAACAATGTTGGATATCAGCATGCTCTTATAGTCCATGAATGTTATTCGTCCATCTTGGATATGTTTTAGATACATAAATTGGCATTTAAGGATTTAAAGCATGCTGATTTTAATCTGTAGTGTCCCGTCCCTATATCGTGCTCCGTTTCCGTCCACGGGATGTGCGAGAAAGGAACACTGTCGCTACCGATACATCGGGATCGGTTGAATTGGTTGAACGAGAACGATCAAATTAAGATCCTTTTCTCGTTATGGAAAGGCTTCTTCGGAATCAAGTCCCATATTCAGCAGGTTGCGTTTTGAGGATTGGCTCTGCGGCTGAGTCGGAAGAGATCTCATGTTGCTCTGCTTTTCATGCCGTACTTGCTTTGGCTTTGGTTTTCGTGAATGCGTTTTCGTGAATATTTTCGATGGTTTTCATGGCTTTCGTTTTCGAACTTCACATTCGTATCGAATTCATGAATAACACAGTGTTCTAATCAGTTGCTTATGCGATTGCAGGTGATCGCGTATGCGACCTCTAAGCGCAGCCAACCAGTCCCTCACCATGGACAACTTGTCGATAAGGTGTAGTTTCCTCGAACGGTTGCCTAGGCCAAGGAACCGTTTCGGCCCGATAGGAACGAGTTATAGCAAGCGTCAGCAATGAATCGACGCGGGTGATTCGGAAACTTTCGTATAGGGCTCGCTACCCGCCGCAAAATGGTCGCCGTCTAACCCAGATATAGTCCGTGATGGCTTGACAGAATGATATCAGAGCACAGCTTTACGTCCTTGGCCTCCAGTCTCGAGTCTCTAGTCTCGAACCGTTGACCTCGTGTCGATGAGATGAGTTGTTCCATACGCTGAACCTAAGACTTTTCTGAAACTAACGAGAGTTGCCTTTTTCTCCATGAGTTGCGGGACCTCGGGCAGAGGGCGAAGCGACCGCTTCCAGCGGCTCGAGCAGCTCCGAAGCTGAGCCTTCTGTCAACCCAACGGGGAGGATGCCTACTGAAGCCGGACCTTCCGGCAGTCCTATGGAGCGAATGCTGCATATGCTCGAAATGCAGCAGAGGCAGGCCGCAGCATTCCAACAAGAAAGCGAGAAGCTGCGCCTGCAGTCCGAAAGGCGACATGCCCAATTTGAAGCCCGGTTCGAAGCCCAGTTCAAGATGCAGCAAGGGCAACTTGACACGCTACGACAGTTGGTGCAAACAGTCGTGACCAACGGAAACTCTACAACTCGTACTGTCAAACCCGTGAACCGGCCCATTGAAGTCGCACATGGGGAGCCTTCGTCTCAGCTTGCGCGCCGCCAGAGAATAACACCTTCGACTATACCAACTTGAAGAAGACGTTTTGCACTTCCTTCTCCGGCAACGATGACCCTTCCCTTGCGATTGACTGGTTAGACGAGATCGAAGACAACTTCGAGCTCCTCGGCATCGATGAGGCAAAGAAAGTCGCTTGCGCTCAACTTCAACTTCGGTTGAATGCTCACGACTGGTGGGCGGTACAAAAGCAAGCTATCCGTCGCGATGATTCTACCGCGCCGATCTCTGGACTACGTTTCGCAAGGCCTTCGAAGTCGAGTACTTACCTGCGACGATTTGCCAGGCGAAGGAGAACGAGTTCATGCAGCTGAAACAGGAAAACATGATGGTACGCGAGTATGCTGCAGAATTCAACAAGCTGGCTCGATTTGCGGGTGTCTACCTGCCAACGGCGACGAGTCGAGCACGGAGATTCGAAGTGGGCCTGAAGCCTTCTATTTCTGCTAATGTGACGGTGCCCGAGTATTAAACAATGGACGAGTCACTCAACCATGCCATTCGTCTCGAGCCTCAATACCCTCCGGTTGCCACAGGCACTGTTCATACCTACAATAACAAGTGTCATGGCAACCCAGGAGGTAACAATGCACATAAGCGTCCAAACCACGACAACGGAGGCGACAACCAGGGGAGGAACCGAGTTGTAGGACCGTTGAGCACCTCTAGAGGGGGGGGTGAATAGAGTGTGTGTGTGCAGCCGAAAATAATCACCAATTAAAACTTTAAACTATGGCAGTGAAATAAGAGACAATAAATATAATGCAGCAAGAGATAGAGAATTCAAACTCAGTGACACAACGATATATACTGGTATCCCTCTGAGAGGACTAATCCAGTCTCGAGTACTCTTGCTCGATGTTAATCCACTATGGCACAAGCTTTAACTGAGAGCTTGCAGTCTCTTACAACACCGTGCTTGGTGACAAGTGCACGACCGACTTCGCAACACCGTGCTTGGTGACGAGCGCACGACCAGCTCCACAACAAGAAAAGTTGCTGAACTTGGAACGACCTCTTTACAACTCTTGGAATACAAAAAGACTCTAAACAACTCTGATATTACTGGCTTTTGGCTAAGAGGTGTATAGGTATGATTTGAAAATCTTGGATCGTTTGAAAACACTTGAATAGTAGAGAAGAGAAGATGAAAGTGAATGAATGATTTGAAATGAAAAGTTCTTCTCTGTTTATAGGTGTTTTTTGGGACCGAACTCGGACAGAGTTCGGGCGAGTTCGGATGCAGATATCTCGTAAATAGACGTTGCTCGCAGATTTTGAGGCAACAGAAGTTTGAATACAAATTGACCGAACTCGGACAGAGTTCGGTCCGAACTCGGGCCGAACTCTGTCCGAGTTCTGTTAGGAGATTTTCAAATATTTTATCAAAAAAATTGTTTTCAAAGATATTTTGGAATATTTTGTAAAATGATATATGAGTGATAATGGGTAGGCTTTTTAGAATGTGGACTGGGATAACTCTAAGCCAGTATTACCAAAACTGATTTTACAAAATAAATCCTAGACTCAATAAAATGTAAAATACAGAATAAAATATAAAATGAGTCATCTTCAGATGTTGATGCTTCGTTGATGCAGTACAACGTCCGTTGAAATTGATTTCATATATCCTGAAATGATTAGCAGCAGTTTGTATATTTTGTGTATTGACTTAAGTGCATGTTGATTATCAAAATCGGGTGTGACCATGGAATGGGCCAACAATCTTCCCATTTTGATAATTGATGTTAGGAGATTTTCGAAATATTTTATCAAAAAAGTTTTCAAAGATATTTTGGAATATTTTGTAAAATGATATATGAGTGATAATGGGTAGGCTTTTTAGAATGTGGACTGGGATAACCCTAAGCCAGTATTACCAAAACTGATTTTACAAAAAATCCTAGACTCAATAAAATGTAAAATACAGAATAAAATATAAAATGTCATCTTCAGATGTTGATGCTTCGTTGATGCAGTACAACGTCCGTTGAAATTGATTTCATATATCCTGAAATGATTAGCAGCAGTTTGTATATTTTGTGTATTGACTTAAGTGCATGTTGATTATCGAAATCGGGTGTGACCATGGAATGGGCCAACAATCTCCCCCATTTTGATAATTGACAAACTTGAGTCTATACCAAAATATATCTTATAAAATAACAAATTCAAGTACCTGAATAAAAGAGATGGTTGATTTTGTTTTTGGATTTGTATGCTTGCTTTTTGGTATATGTGTACTCTTTTTCTCCCCCTTTGTCAAATAGTAAAATGATTTGGCTCCCCCGTAATGTGTGAAGCCAACAATAGAAAACAAAAGACAAAGTGAAGCAAAAGAGACATGATCACAGCATAAAACAACTACTATGGAAAGAAAATGCTGGAAATAAAGTACTAGAAATGTCATACTAAAAAGTGCTGAATACAATCATCAGAAAATGTCTAACTAATGAGTTTAGACATACAAAGAAAAACTACATCAAAGCATAAAGATCATCATCTAACAAGTATCCACTATCCAAAAGCTGAACCCGCGTCACATAGTGGGGTCGTCGGCACCAGGAGCCTCTGGAGGAAAGTAGGCTGCAGTAGGGTCGAAGTGCTGGAAGGATGCCTCATCTGTGAACCGAGGACCCGGAAAGCCTGGGTGAGGCTGGATGGTGATCGGATGGACCGGATCAGGCTGTAGTGGAGGTCAGCAATCCCATTCCTCAGCACCTGAGCCTGAGTGATGCGTCGGAACTCCGAATCAAGATAACCTTGATGACGTTGCGCAGATATAGCAACAAAATCATCAAAGCGCTGATAGAAAGCCGGATCAAATCCCGGGGCAGGGGCTGGAGCAGGAGCAGCATCAGGAATCTCAGCGTCAACAGCTGGAGCAGGCTGAGCTCCAGGAGGCAGAGGAGGAGCAGGAAATCGGCGGGCTGGTAAGCTCGATAGGAGTGGAGGAGAATGCACAAGTCTGAAGATCAATCTCAAAACGACGAAAGATAGACGCCAAGTGCATAGGATATACCAGATTCCTTCCTGCAGTTCAACATCCAGGACATCATGGTCTTTGGGATAGAGAATGGAATACCAAAATGAATGTGGTATAAAGCAGAGAATTCCAAGAAGGTCACTTCATCTGTGGATCCTTTCTTTGGAAGGAGTACAGAGAAAATCATGCGATGAAGTTCATAAAAAGATTGGTTCAAATGCTTTGAATAAACCCTACGAGGAACAGGGTTTGGATGACAAATGAGTTCCCTAAAAGAGGCTAGGGTGGTAACATCAGCAGGGAATTGGACATTGGTAATGTCAACCAATGCTTCACCAAGATCAGGAACATGGAAAAATTCACTGATACGGTAGCACTAAATTCTAATTCTTGCCCAGCAACGCAAGAATAGAAGTTTCTGTTAGGTTTTACTTGCAAGTTGCAGTAAAACATTCGGACAGCATTATCAAAAATATTTTCTGCTACCTCGAAAAAATCTCGGTAGCCTAAGTGATCAAAAGTAGGAGCATATTCAGAAAATATGGTAAAGTTAACAAAAGCTCCATTGCAAATCTTACGGCCAGAAAAAGAATCGAACCAAAGATCAGAAAACTCTTTGTCCGGAAACAAAGTAGAATCATAGTCTTCTGCATTATTGGTCGTGCTGGACTGAATAGACTAGCAGGTGTATAATCAGAAGAGGAGGAGGCACCTTGGGAAGATGTTCCTCTATGACGTTTAGGAGCCATGGAGAAGGTAGAAAAGGAATACCTTTTTGAGAAAGGAGGAAGATGAGAATGTTGATATGCCCACCAGATCTCTTAGATTCCTTGCTAGGATGGAGGAGGAAGAGCTTTTAGGGAGGAAGGAGAAGTTTCCACGAGTTGGTGTGTGGAAAAGATGATTGAAAGAGGTGAATTTATAGGGTTTAAGGTCGGCTGTTCGGTTGTGGAATCAATACAGCGCCGACCGAACTCGGTCCGAATTCGGTCCGAACTCGGTCAGAGTTCGGCCCGAGTTCGGTCACTTGTATTCCCGAGACAATAAATGCAGTTCTGGTTGGTTAAAAGTAATTTTTATGACTTTTGACTCTAGTATTTAATAACGAACTCTATTTATGGGTTAACTGTAGGGGTTGTCCCAGCTAACGGAGGTTCACCGGGGAACTCTTAAGTACCGCTTCGCTTCGACCGTAGTCGTGGTGACAGACATACCCTTTTTAGGTTTGTACCCAAAAATAATTTCCGTTAAATAAATTTCAAAGTTGCAAGTCATAAAATTAATTTTAATTACCATATTACATTATGAATCTGAAAATTCAAGTATACCGAGCTCACGCCTCATTATGTTAAAGCGGTCTTCAGCCAATGGTTTTGTGAATGTCTGCTAGTTGATGATCTGTGTCAATAAATTCTAAGCAGATATCCCCGTGTTGTTGATGATCACGAAGAAAATGATGTCTTATCTCTATGTGCTTTGTGCGTGAATGACAGATAGGGTACTTAGTCAGATTAATAGTGCTAGTGTTGTCACAATAAATAGGAACTTTAGTGTAGTGCAGATTGTAGTCTTCTAAGGTTTGCTTCATCCACAAAATCTGAGCACAACACGTCCTGCGGCGATATACTCAGCCTCAGTTGTTGATAATGCTACTGAATTTTGTTTCTTGCTAAACCAAGAGACTAAGGCCTTTCCTAGGAAATGACATGTGCCGCTGGTACTTTTACGGTCCACTTTGCATCCTGCAAAATCCGCATCCGAGTAACCTATCAGGTCAAAGGATTTGGTTTTAGGATACCATAAGCCGACTGTAGAAGTTCCTTTAAGGTATCGGAAGATACGCTTAACGGCACTAAGATGTGATTCCTTAGGATTTGCCTGATAATGTGCACAAATGCAAACACAAAACATAATATCAGGACGACTGGCAGTTAAATATAATAAACTATCAATCATACCTCGATACTTACGCTGATCGACAGGTTTGCCACTTTCATCAGCATCAAGCTTTGTAGATGTAGCCATAGGAGTCCCGATTGGCTTTACATTCTCGAAGTCGTACTTTTTCAGTATGTCCTTCGTGTACTTAGCTTGATTGATGAATGTTCCTTTTGAGTGCTGTTTGATTTGAAGTCCTAGGAAGAAATTTAGCTCTCCCATCATACTCATCTCAAATTCACTCTGCATACACTTAGCAAAATCTTGACAGAGTTTTTCGTTAGTAGAACCGAATATTATGTCATCTACATAAATTTGCACAAGGAGGATATCATCATTCAAGGATTTTATAAACAAAGTAGTATCAACCTTTCCTTTTGAAAATCCATTATCAAGTAAGAAGGCACTTAGGCGTTCATACCAAGCACGAGGTGCTTGTTTGAGTCCATAAAGGGCTTTCTTAAGCTTGAAGACGTGATCAGGTTTTTGAAAATCTTCAAAACCAGGGGATTGTTTCACAAAAACTTCCTCTTTTAAAAATCCATTTAAAAATGCGCTTTTCACGTCCATTTGAAATAATTTAAAATCATTAAAACATGCAAATGCACAAAACATGCGGATGGCTTCTAGTCTAGCAACAGGAGCATAGGTCTCATCATAATCAATTCCTTCTTCTTGATTATAACCTTGTGCCACTAGACGTGCTTTGTTGCGTAGAACTTGTCCATCTTCACTGAGTTTATTTCGGAACACCCATTTGGTACCAATTATCGATTGACCAATAGGTTTAGGAACGAGTTCCCAAACTTGGTTTCTCTCAAATTGATTTAGTTCCTCTTGCATGACATGAATCCAAAACTCATCAGTAAAAGCATCATCTACATTCTTAGGTTCTATTTGAGAAATGAATGCTACATTTGCTGCTATATCAGAATCTTTAAGAGATGAACGTGTACTTACACCTTTAGATACATCACCTATGATGAGTGTTTCTGGATGATCTGGCATAAATTTTAATGATTCATACTTTTGGGTCAGATCTTTCACAAAACTCTTCTCAGTCCTTGCATCTTGGGTCAGATCTTTCACAGAACTCTTCTCAGTCCTTGCATGTGTATCTTCATCATCGCTGTCGCTAGATCTGTGACTATTTAGCTCATCAAAAGTAGCATTAATAGTTTCTTCAACAATCATAGATCTTTTATTGAAAATTCTATATCCCTTACTCTTAAGCAGCATATCCGAGAAATATCCCGTCATCTGCTTTGGAGTCGAACTTTCCCAAGTTATCCTTGGTGTTCAGGATAAAACAGCGACATCCAAAAACTTTAAAGTAAGAAATGTTTGGAATTCTTCCAAACCAAAGCTCATATGGTATTTTCTTCGAGATTGGTCGAATTAACACCCTATTCAAAACATGACAGGCTGTACTAACAGCTTCTGCCCAAAAATATTTAGGAAGATTATACTGATTCAGCATGACTCTAGCCATTTCGCTTAGAGTGCGATTCTTCCGCTCCACAACACCATTCTGTTGGGGAGTTCTAGGACAAGAAAATTCGTGGTAATATCCACTATCATCACAAAACTTTTTGAAATCAGAATTTTCGAATTCGTCACCATGATCACTTCGGATACGAGTAATCATGAAGCCTTTTTCGTTTTGTACCTTTTTGCAAAATATCTGAAATTCAAAAATTGCATCACTTTTGTTTGATAAGAAATAAACCCAAGTAAAACGAGAGAAATCATCAACAAGAACAAAAGCGTAGAGCTTACCGCCAAGACTAGCGACTCTACTAGGACCAAATAAATCCATGTGAATTAACTGCAAAGGTCTAGAAGTACTTACAGCGTTGATGGATTTAAAGTAGACCTATGTGCATTATTCTTTTCACAGTCAGCACATACCATATCTCTCTTGAATGGAATCTCAGGGAGTCCTCTTACCAACTTCTTTGTACTTAGTCGTGAGATAGTATCCATGTTTGCATGTCCTAGTCTCATGTGCCATAGCCAGCTTTCATCTTGATTGGCTACTAGGCACCTACCTGCATTATTAGTATTCTCCAAAAAGAATACATAAATATTGTCTTCTCTAATCCCTTTATATATGGGATCACCAGATGACAAATCATATATGGTACATTTATCTTTCACAAAATTGATACCATAACCATTATCTGCCAAATGACTTATGCTTAATAGGTTATGTTTCAATTTTGTTACTAGACGAACATCCTTTATTACTGGATATGGAGAAATACCTACAGTACCATTACCAATTATATCACCTCTCAAATTATTTTCGAAGGAGACATATCCTTCTTTCTTCATCGATAGCGTAGCGAACAAAGATGCATCACCAGTCATGTGTCGCGAACATCCGCTATCGAGGATCCATTTGCTTCTAGCATGAGAGGGTTGAGGGTCCACCTACAAGACAAGTAGATGAATTCTTTGGTACCCATTTTCTGAAGGGTCCATTCTGATTAGCTTTAGGTCTCCAGATTAAAGTGTGATTGTCAACAAGCTTTCTTGCCAAACAATACTGTGATATGTGTCCATGCGTGCCACAATAAGTGCAAGTAAGTTTAGAACCAGATGTGGTCACAACTGTGTTTACATGCTTGTTTGGTTTGGAGAACCTATAAGTGAAAGCACGATGATATTCGTGTTTCTTCTATGCTTTCTTATTTTTAGTCCTCTTAGGTGTATGCTTGGCATTAGGACTAAATTTAGGCTGTGTCACAGGTATTACCTGTTTGCCTAACTTGATTTCTAACTTTTTAGAAATCGTAATAGACTCTTCATATCTAGCAGTCATATCTGAGAGTCTTTGTTCTGTTACTAGGTGCTTCTTCTTCTCTATGTCATATAGTTCTTGCATCTTGACATAGTCTCTTTCTTTCTTTTCAATTTTGAGGATAGCCTCATGATAGTCTACCTTGAGTTTGGCTATCTCTTCCGTGTTACCGGTAGTAGACGTCTCTCTTATATCTTCAATAAGATTGGACAGTCTAGCTAACTCGGTTGTGTATGCCTTAATCTCTTTTCGAGATTGCTTATACTTGTCGAGCACAGTTTTGTGATCTTCAAGTAATTCGCTAAAGGCATTTTCTAATTCATCGAAAGTAAAATCATCATATAGAGGGTTTGAAGATACCTTATCAAATGCCATAAGACAGACATTTGCATTGCCGCAGGGTCTATCCTCTTCTTCTGTATCACTGGCATCACTTTCATGCCAGATACTTGTGTTGGCATACTTTCGACCGAATGTTGCTTTTCTGCTTGGTCTTGATCTGTCATATGGACTGCTTTTCTTTGAAGTTGGACAGTCCTTCTTCATGTGCCCTGTCTTCTTGTATCCAAAGCAAATGGTTTCATCTTCATTGCTTTCTTGGACATCTCTCTTCCTTCTGCTTGATTTCTCAAACTTTAGGAATCTTCGGAAGTTCTTCACAAGTAGGGCCTGTTCATCACCACTTGATGATTCTTCATCAGAGTCATTGCATGTTGATTTTCTTGCTTGAGATTTGAAAGCAATAGATTTTTCTTTTGGTGTTGCTTCTTCAAACTCTTGCAAATCAAGTTCATGGGTCATCAACTTCCCCATCAGTGTTTTCAAGAACATAGTGGTGAGATCGTTTCCTTCAATAATTGCTGTGGCTTTTGGATTCCAGTTCTTGGTTAGAGCCCGCAGCACTTTTCTGATCTTCTCATGATTGCTGTAATTCTTGCCAAGAGATTGCAGAGGATTAGTTATATCAAGGAAACGAGTAAACATCTGTGTAATTGACTCACCAGGTTTCATCTTGAAAGATTCATATTCCTGTGTCAGTCTACTAATTTTGGATTCCTTCACTTGGGAAGTACCTTCATGAGTTACCTCAAGAAGTTTCCAAATTTCGTGAGACGTCTTACAGGTTGAAACTCTGTTGAACTCCGTTTTGTCAATTGCACAGAATAGTGCATTGATGGCACGAGCATCTAGACTAGCCTTAGCTTTTTCAGCTTCAGTGTATTTGTCATGAGGCTTGTCTACAAGCTGGCCTTCAACCACTGTGGGTGCTGGTTTCTTATAACCATCAATGACTATAGACCAAAGATCAAAGTCAAGAGATTTTAAGAAGAAAGTCATTCGTGTTTTCCAATAGGTATAATTTGTTCCATCAAATAGGGGAGGTCTATTTGTGGATTGTCCTTCACCGTTGAATATTGATTTCACGGCTGCCATATATACTCTCTGAGGTTTGTTATATAAAAATATAACCTTGCTCTGATACCAATTGTAGGACCGTTGAGCACCTCTAGAGGGGGGTAAATAGAGTGTGTGTGTGCAGCGGAAAATAATCACCAATTAAAACTTTAAACTATGACAGTGAAATAAGAGACAGTAAATATAATGCAGCAAGAGATAGAGAATTCAAACTCAGTGACACAGCGATATATACTGGTATCCCTCTGAGAGGACTAATCCAGTCTCGAGTACTCTTGCTCGATGTTAATCCACTATGGCACAAGCTTTAACTGAGAGCTTGCAGTCTCTTACAACACCGTGCTTGGTGACAAGTGCACGACCGACTTCGCAACACCGTGCTTGGTGACGAGCGCACGACCAGCTCCATAACAAGAAAAGTTGCTGAACTTGGAACGACCTCTTTACAACTCTTGGAATACCAAAAGACTCTAAATCAACTCTGATATTACTGGCTTTTGGCTAAGAGGTGTATAGGTATGATTTGAAAATCTTGGATCGTTTGAAAACACTTGAATAGTAGAGAAGAGAAGATGAAGAGTGAATGAATGATTTGAAATGAAAAGTTCTTCTCTGTTTATAGGTGTTTTCTGGGACCGAACTCGGACAGAGTTCGGATGCAGATATCTCGTAAATAGACGTTGCTCGCAGATTTGAAGGCAACAGAAGTTTGAATACAAACTGACCGAACTCGGGCCGAACTCGGTTATGAGTTTGTTAGGAGATTTTCGAAATATTTTATCAAAAATTGTTTTCAAAGATATTTTGGAATATTTTGTAAAATGATATATGAGTGATAATGGGTAGGCTTTTTAGAATGTGGAATGGGATAACCCTAAGCCAGTATTACCAAAACTGATTTTACAAAATAATCTTAGACTCAATAAAATGTAAAATACAGAATAAAATATAAAATGAGTCATCTTCAGATGTTGATGCTTCGTTGATGCAGTACAACGTCCGTTGAAATTGATTTCATATATCCTGAAATAATTAGCAGCAGTTTGTATATTTTGTGTATTGACTTAAGTGCATGTTGATTATCGAAATCGGGTGTGACCATGGAATGGGCCAACACGAGTGTTCTGCAATTACTGCCACAAGGAGGGACACATGATCAATGAATGCCGATCGAAGAATGGAGCATGCTTCGTGTGCGCCGAACAGATCATGTTGCAAAGAACTGCCCGGAAGCTAGGCCGAACCAACGCCTCCCGCAACACCAACAAAACCGAGGCCAAGCACCTCGGGCTCCACAGACCGCGCCATAAAATGGCCAAGACCGTCGCCCCAATGTCCAGGGCCGCGTTTACAACATGACCCGGGATGAAGCGTTCGCATCTGACGCAGTCGTGACAGGTATACTACATTTCAATAACAAACATGTTCGTGTACTGTTTGATTCAGTGCTACGCATAGTTTTATATCGACGGATTTTGTCGGCGAACACAAATTCTCTGTGACACCGTTAGGCCTTAATCTTAGCGTCAACATATCGTCAGACACGTCATTACTTGCAAACTTAGCCTGCGGAGATGAAATCATCTTTATAGGTGGTCAAAAGGTAGGTCTCAATACGATAGTCCTAGACATTAAGGACTACGATATCATTCTGGAAATGGATTGGCTCGGTCCGTGCAATGCGACCATCGACTGTGCCGAAAAGACGGTCACCTTCCGTATACCTGGAGTGCCTGAATTCTGCTATTCGTGTGGTGAGGCGTCGCCGACCTGCATGGTGATCTCGGCAATATCGGTTCTAAGGATGCTACATTCCGGGTCTGAAGGATATTTAGCGTCTGTTCGAGACATGCGACAGGATGGTGCAAACGCGGGTCAGGCCGACGTTGTGGCAGAATTCCCAGACGTGTTTTCGGATGAGCTGTCCGACATGCAACCTGATCGAGAGAGGGTTCACCATTGACACATTCTCTGATACCCGACCGATCTTTAAAGCTCCGTATAGAATGGTCCCGACAGAGCTTAGGGAACTCAAAGTACAGTTGCAAGAGTTGCTCGATAAGGGATTCATACGGCCTAGCGTCTCGCCATGGGGAGCGCCCGTGTTGTTTGTCAAGAAAAAGGACGGCTCAATGCGTTTTTGTATCGATTATCGAGAGCTGAACCAGGCCACCATTCGGAACAAATACTCATTGCCCCGCATAGACGACCTGTTCGATCAGTTATAGGGCGCTTCAGTGTTTTCTAAAATTGATTTTCACTCGGGTTACCATCAACTTAAGATGAAGCCGAATGATGTGTCGAAGTCAGCCTTCCGCACTCGATACGGCCATTACGAATTCCTGGTAATGTCGTTCGGCCTAATGAACGCCCAGCTGCTTTCATGGATTTAATGAATCGGGTGTTTCGACCCTTCCTCGACAAGTTTGTAGTAGTCTTCATCGACGATATACTCTTCTACTCGAAGGACGAGCGACAACACGCTGAGCATCTGCGGACCGTGTTTCAGACCCTTTAGAAAAATCAGTTGTATGTGAAGCGGAGCAAGTGTGAATTTTGGCTGAGCAGCGTCGCATTCCTCGGACACATCATTTCATTTGAAGGCATTGCAGTCGACCCAAAGAAAGTTGAAGCCGTTATCGATTGGAAACTGCCAGCGTTAGTCGGCGAGATTCGAAACTTCCTTGGCGTAGCAGGATACTACCGATGCTTCGTGAAGGATTTCGCGAAGATCGCATCGCCTCTGACTCGCCTCACCCAGAAAAGAGTCGCTTTTGAATGGTCAGATGACTGTGAAGCTTCCTTCCAGGAGTTAAAACAACGGCTCATCTCGGCCCCGATACTCGCACTTCCAGAAGGGACTGAGGGATTCCAGATCTTTAGCGATGCGTCCGGCCAGGGTTTGGGGTGTGTGCTGATGCAACGGAACAAGGTGATATCTTTTGCTTCCCGACAGCTAAAGCCGTACGAGAAGAACTATCCCACCCATGACCTGGAGTTAGTGGCGATTGCGTTCGCGTTGAAATTGTGGCTTTACTATCTTTATGGCGTAGCGTGCGCGATCTATACGGATCACAAGAGCCTCAAGTATCTATTCACGCAGAAGGAGCTGAACTTGCGGCAAAGGCGTTGGTTTGAACTGATCAAAGATTATGACTTAACTATTTCCTATACGCCGGGTAAGGAAAATGTTGTGGCAGACGCTCTGAGTCGGAAGTATATTGTCCCGCTATCCATCGACCACAGATTGTTACGCGACTTAGAAGAGATGGACATCGACCTCCGGATTTGATTCAGGGATGTGCAGTTGGCGCAGTTGCAGCTAGAGCCGAGCTTGCGTGAAAATATCAAGACCGCTCAAAAGGATGATCCGTACCTGAAGAAAGTGCGAGAGCAAATTTCAACGGATAGTGCGACCGACTTTGCGGTAGACGAAACCGGCGTGCTTCAATTGAAGGGTAGGCTATGCGTTCCGAACGATTCAGAACTTAGAAAGGAGATATTGACGGAAGCGCTGCATCCAGGCAGCACTAAGATGTACAAGGACCTCAGCACGACCTTCTGGTGACACGGAATGAAGAGAGATGTGGCGCTCTTCGTGTCGCAATGTATGGCATGTCAGCAGGTGAAAGCTGAACATCAGAGATCGGGCCGGGAGATGCAGAACCTTGCCATTCCAGAATGGAAATGGGATCATATCACTATGAACTTTGTTGTTGGCCTGCTGAAGACGCCGCGGGAAAATGATGCCAACTGGGTCATCGTTGATCGACTAACCAAGTCAGCGTACTTCATTGCCATTAAAGTTACTTGGAGCGTTGATCGCCTGACTCAGATTTATCTTGACGAGATAGTACGACTACACGGAGTCCCTGTATCTATCGTCTCTGATTGGGATGCACGATTTCTATCGCGCTTCTGGAGTAGCCTTCAGTCGGCCGTAGGTACCAAGTTGCATGTCATCTCAGTTTACCATCCCCAGACCGACGGCCAAAGTGAATCAGATTCTCGAAGACATGTTACGGCTCTGCACAATTGACTTCAAGTCGAGTTGGGACGTTCATTTACCGTTGGTCGAATTTGCATACAACAATAACTATCAGTACAACATCCAAATGGTGCCGTACGAAGTCTTGTACGACCGGAAGTGCAGATCACCCATTTGCTGGAATGAAGTAGGGGAACGGCAGATTTTTGGCCCGGAGCTGATGGAACAGACCGTGGATGTCATGCCCCGACTCGCCAAATCGGTCGTCATCGCCTTGACTCGAGATGAATCGATCCCACGAGTCGGGACGTGATGTCGTACAAGTCTTTATTGGACTTGTACAAGGCAAGAATGTGCACTTGAAAATTCTTTTGAGGCGACGAGTTGAAATTAAACAGTGCAGAGAGTTGAAGACGCAGAATAGAAAAATATTTAGCTTTTCATTCATAAAACTTGCAAAGTAACTGCAAGGTCATTTTTACATTACATATGCCGTTGCGGCTACATCTTTGAAAACACACAAGAAAACTCTCGACAAGCTGCCATGAAATAATCCTTGTCGTTACATACATTTATGCCCCTTTATACATTTGAACAAAAGCCTTTGATCTGAATTGGGCTTCAAATTACTTCAAAATAGGAGAGCTTCGAGCCGCCTCCCGTTCTTCAGCTTCAGTCTAGTCTCGAGCTCCCATAGCGCGCTCGTTACCTAGGGAGTTGGGGAGTTGGGGGTTAGCACACTTGCTAGTGGATGGGACGAATCCACTCGTCTAAACCGACACTGCTTATTAAGGATTCTAGCATACGAAGTGATCTTTCTATTTAGAACTATATGATTTGCAGTTCATATCGAAGGCACATTTTAAACAGTAAACAACATAACCAATTTCAACTTATCTTACCACGGTCGTACTCATTTCCTGCACAAAATAGATATAATACTTATTACCTGCACAAGACAATAGGTGAGCATGCAATCTATCTTATATGCGGTCATTGGTAATATCGACACCATGAAGGACGATTACGTAGCATTGCGACGCGCCCTACCAGTCCAGGTTGCGAGCCTAACTGGAGGTCTCGCAATGCCTCGCGCCGAAGCACGATTTTATAATTTTCTCCTAGGCCGATTCGGTCCCAGCGCCCCGGGTACCATTTCGAGGAAAGCTTACCTTGTGCACAAGTCGTCCATGACCATGCGAATGTATGAACAGTTTAATATGTATGGAGTAAATTGCATAGCGCAGGCATTATTAAACCACATAATCATTTCTACTCGTGCAAGAGTTCTTTTCCCCGAAGCCGTACGTTCTGATTTAGCATCCCGTAGGCACCAAATTCTCCAAGGCGTAATATACCGCAACCAAAGTTTCTTCATTATGTTTTGCAGAACATGAATTAATTTTCTCTTTCCTAGAACTTTATCTTCTCTCTTTTTAGTGTGAAACTTATAAATTCGGAGTTAATTTCTCTAAGTTGATATAATTATCCCAAGTTCTTGATCTTAGTGGCAAAGCATACATCCAGTTAGCATCATCGATTTGAACGTTGAACTTTAAGAATTTTGTTGGCGGGAAGGAGTAGAAAAGAAGGGGCCGAAGAACCACCTACCTAGAGAGATTGCACCGAGAGTAGGAGATTGCTTCACGACGGTCAAGCGTCAGTTACACGAACTCCTGCAATGGCACGAGCATCAAATTAGAATCCCTCCTTCAATCCTTCCTTCGAAATTTCTAAAGACGTATTCAGAAATCGACGCGAAAGCACACTTATCAAATCCAAGCAACAATTCATTCAGAAAGCCAAGAAAACCAAGAAAACCAACAACTGACCGGTTGCGTCGCTCTCTTTAGAGTTCATTCGCCAAGACACAGTCCACTGCATCTAGATTTATTCCAACAGTAGCTGATCCATTAGTTGGAATGGTACTCATATCACTCGTCCAAATCGATTTTATTGATGTCATATTTTTCGTATACCTAACTCGTCGCTGAGTCAGACTAGCTATCTATGTTCCCGACCATGTCTGACTTGCCACGAGCCTATTACATAGTGCTTCGTCCCAACGGGAGCGGGGTACTACATAATATACCACTAAGAAAAAGTTTCGTCCCGAAACTTAAGAACAAGGGTCTGACCTTCGTCGGCGAAAAGTGAAGGGTACTTCTCCTTTATTTTCGTCTCTAGTTTCCACGTCGACTCCTCAACTGAATGGTCGCGCCAGAGTACGCGAACTAAGGACATCGATCGGCTTCGCAAGATCTTTTCTTTACGGTCCAAAATTTGTACGGGCTTCTCCGAGTATGATAGATCGGCGCAGCTCCAACTGATCGAAGCTAACCACATGACTTGGGTCATGCACGTACTTCCGGAGTTGCGAGACGTGGAAGATGTTGTGCACTTCAGCCAGGGCAGGAGGTAGCGTAATCCGGTAAGCAACTGCAACCACTCTTTCGAGAATCTCGAAGGGGCCTACAAATCTCGGACTTAGTTTGCCCTTTACTCCGAATTGCATGACGTCCCGCATCGGCGTCACCTTCAGAAACATATGGTCCCTGGCCAAGAACTCTAACGGTCGTCGACGAGTATCTGCATAACTTTTATGTCGACTCTGAGCAATACGAAGCCTATCTCGAATCATGCGGACCTTCTCAACGGCTTGTTCGACTAGTTCTGGCCCGAACACCCGTCGCTCCCCGACTTCGTCCTAGCAAATCGGAGATCGGCACTTCCTTCCGTAAAGCGCCTCATAGGGAGCCATCTGGATGCTTGATTGATAACTGTTGTTATACGCAAACTCCGCAAGCGGCAAGTGCGTGTCCCAACTAATCTTTAAATCTATTGTACACAGACGTAACATGTCTTCTAGGATCTGATTTACCCTTTCTGTCTGGCCATCGGTTTGCGGGTGGTACGCGGAGCTAAGGTTCAGCTTAGTGCCCATCGCCGCTTGCATACTCGTCCATAAACGTGACAAGAATCGTCCATCTGTATTCGAAATGATTGTGGCAGGTACCCCGTGGAGTTGGACAATCTCATCGATGTAGATCTGAGCTAATCGATCAACGCTCCATGATATTTTGATAGCGATGAAATGAGCAGATTTGGTCAATTGATCGACAATGATCCAAATTGCGTCATTTTCCCGCGGCGTCTTCGGAAGGCTCACGATAAAATCCATGGAGATGTCATTCCACTTCCATACTGGAATGTCGAGGTTCTGTAGCTCCCCACCTGGAATGGATCATCCTCTTGTGCGACCTTTATCTTGTTGTGCAAGCTCGACTCAAGGTGCAATCGGGCAATTGTGCTCCACGGTATCGAATTCGGAGTTCGATGCCCATTTCTGCCAAGTCTCGCTGTATGTCACGGTTTATAGCCAGGCACCCTGCGAACATTCTACTCAGAGCATCTGCTACGACATTTGCCTTACCCGGCGTGTGCTTGATAGTCAGATCATAGTCTTTGATGAGTTCGAGCTAACGCCGCTGCTGTAAGTTCAATTCCCGTTGGGTAAAGATATATTTGAGGCTTTTATGGTCCGTATAGATGCTGCAAGCCACACCATAAAGATAGTACCGCCATAGCTTCAATGCGAACACGATCGTCGCTAGCTCAAGATCATGCGTAGGGTAATTCTTCTCGTGTTGCTTCAATTGTCTCGAAGCAAACGAAATCACCTTGTCCCTTTGCATGAGCACGCATCCCAAGCCAGTTCTCGATGCATCGCTAAATATCTGAAACCCTTCTAGTCCGTCCGGAAGTACAAGGATTGGAGCTGAGATGAGCCGTTTCTTTAACTCCTGAAAGCTAGATTCACAGTCGTCGTTCCACTCGAATGCGACTCCCTTCTGGCTGAGGTGAGTCAGAGGCGACGCAATCTTGGCAAAGTCTTTCACAAATCTTCGGTAGTAGCCTGCAAAGTCGAGAAAACTTCAGATGTCACCTGTCGAGGTAGGCCGCTTCCATTCAACTCTCGCTTCAATTTTCTTTGGGTCCACCGTGACGCCTTCAACTGAAATAATGTGCCCAAGGAACGTCACAATGCTCATCCAGAACTCACATTTACTTAATTTGGCATAAATTTGATGTTCACGCAGAGCCTGTAACGCCGTCTTCAAGTGCTCCACATGCTCGTCCTTGCTTTTTGAATATATGAGAATGTCGTCGATGAATAAGACGACAAATTTGTCTATGAACGGTCGGAACACCCGGTTCATCAGATCCATGAAAGAGGCATGAGCGTTTGTCAAGCCGAAGGGCATGACTAGAAATTCGTAGTGACCGTATCGAGTTCGGAAAGCGGACTTTGACACGTCCTCGGACTTGATCTTCACTTGATGGTAGCCTGAGCAAAGTTCAATCTTGGAAAATACCGTTGCCCCTTGCAACTGTTCAAACAAATCGTCTATCCTTGGTAACGGGTACTTGTTTCATACCGTGGCTTTGTTAAGTTCCCGATAGTCGATGCACAGTCGCATCGATCCATCCTTCTTTCTTACAAACAACACTGGGGCACCCCACGGGGAGACGCTAGGGCGAATATATCCACGATCTATCAACTCTTGTAGTTGTGCTTTCAGTTCCTTCAGCTCCGCCGGCGCCATTCGATAGGGTGCTTTAGATACCGGTCGGGTGTCCGGAAAGGTATCGATGCTGAATTCTATCTTTCGATCCGGCGGCATCCCTGACAACTCGTCTGGGAACACATCAGGAAATTTTGCCACAACTTCAGTCTGTGCCGTGCCTACAATCTCCGTTTTCGTGTCTCGAACTGATGCTAGGTACCCGCTGCAACCATAATGCAACATATGCCTTGCCGAAATCGTCGATATCACCATTGCCGTCTTTGACACTGCTCCGCACGAATAGGAGAACTCGGTTTCGCAAGGAAGGCAGAACACAACTCTCTTTTCCGCGCACTCGATAGTTGCGTGGCATGCACCAACCAATCCATGCCGAGGATTATATCGTACTCCTTGATGTCGAGGACGATAACTTCCAAGGATATATTTTTTTCTCCGATGCAGATGTAACCATCCCTACAAATTTTAGTGACAGGCATATCTACTCCCGATGGAGTGCTAACGCTAAGATTCATATCTAATAATTGCATGGGTAATTTATTCTCTTCTACAAAGTTGGCAGATATAAAACTATACGTAGCACCTGAATCGAACAGTGCTCTAGCAGGTATATTTGTATAGAGTAATATACATGTCACAACAGTGTCGGACGCGAATGCTTCGTCCCGGGTCAGTGCATAGACTCGGCCTTGCGCCCCATGGCGATTTTGTGGGTTCACGGGCACTGTGTTTGCGCCATGGGCGGGAGGCGCCCTGTTCTGATTTTGGACATTCCTTGGTGGATATTGGTTTGCCCTCCCCATTCGACAATCTGCCGCCTTGTGGCCTAGCTGGCGACACTTGAAGCATCCCCCTTAGTAATCGATCGCCATATGTCCCATCTTGCCGTATCGATGGCACCGTACTCCGGGATGAGGCCCTCGATACTCAAACGTGTTCTGGCGCTTTGGCACACCAGATCCTCCTGCATCGTGAGGACACTTGTTGAAGTTGTTACGGACGTCTGACCCGGTCCTTTGCGAAGCTTGACCAAAGATCCGCTCGCTATCAAGGGCGGTATTGTATGACTCTCTGTAGGTCTGACATCTTTGGTTCATGACGTTCCGACGCTGATCGTCATTCAGGTCTTGTTGGAAGCGCGAGCCACGCTTCCTTGTTCGGCAGGAAGGTCCCGACAAACTTCTCAAGTTTTGCGAACTTCGCATCGTAATCTTCGACTGACATATTTCCTTGCTTCAAGGACATGAATTCTTCTTCCTTCTGTCGACGAACGACACGGGGAATGTACTGCTCGAGGAAGGCCAGTTTGAACGTCTCCCACGAGATATTGGCATTGGGGTTGGCTTCTTGGAGCTCCTGTTTCTTCACTTCCTACCAGTCGTAGGCCCTCAAGTTTAGCTACAAGGCTGCACACCCAACTTTCTTGGACCCCTTGATGTTGCGGAGATTGAACATGCCCTCAATCTTCACTAGCCGTCCCATGACTTCGTCAGGCTCTGGTCAACCGTTAAAGTCATGCGGGTTCATCTTCTTGAATTTGGTCGCCCTGAACAGAAAAGATGAAGACATATGCTTCGTCGTTACTGGTTGCACTTCTTCTTCTGATGCGGCGGTCGTCGAATTCTGTTGCGTCGTTATGGTGCTTACTATCCGGGTCAATGCCTCCATCTGCTTTTGTTGGGCACTGATTTGGGCCTGGATCTGTGCTTACAGCTGTCGTTGCTGCATTTTCGCCTGGCGCTGTTGGACTTCCATGAGGCGCAATAATCGCTCCATGGCGGATTCGCTAGGTGTCGCGTCTTCGGTGCTATTCGTGCTAATCAACGTGGCGTTGACAGCGGGGACACCTGCTCTCTTCGGCAGTCCTACAAAATTGAGCAAACCCGTTAGTATTCTCAAAATATCTACGGGCTTATCTGTATGGAACGATTATTTCATGCCGCATATGTCGAAAAGCATAATTTTTGAAAAATTGCAACAACATCTAAAAGAAAAATGTTTTCGAAAGGTCCGAGGTGTGAACCGCGCTATGATACCAACTTGTCACGTCCCGACTCGCCAAATCGGTCGTCATCGCCTTGACTCGAGATAAATCGATCCCACGAATCGGGACGTGATGCCGTACAAGTCTTTATTGGACTTGTACAAGGCAAGAATGTGCACTTGAAAATTCTTTTGAGACGACGAGTTGAAATTAAACAATACATAGAGTTGAAGACGCATAATAGGAAGAAATTTAGCTTTTCATTCATAAAACTTACAAAGTATGTGCAAGGTCATTTTTACATTACATATGCCGTTGCGGCTACATCTTTGAAAACACAAAAGAAAACTCTCGACAAGCTGCCATGAAATAATCTTTGTCGTTCTATACATTCATGCCCCTTTATACATTTGAACAAAAGCCTTCGATCTGAATTGAGCTTCAAAATACTTCAAAATATGAGAGCTTCGAGCCGCCTCTCGTTCTTTAGCTTCAGTCTAGTCTCGAGGTCCTGCAGCGCGCTCGTCACCTGGGGAGTTGTGGGTTAGCACACTTGCTAGTGGATGGGACGAACCCACTCGTCTAAACCGACACTGCTTATTAAGGATTCTAGCATACGAAGTAATTTTTCTATTTAGAGCTATATGATTTGCAGTTCATATCGAAGACACATTTTAAACAGTAAACAACATAACCAATTTCAACTTATCTTACCACAGTCGTGCTCCTTTCCTGCACAAAATAGATATAATACTTACCACCTGCACAAGACAATAGGTGAGCGTGCAATCTATCTTATATGCTGTCATTGGTGATATCGACGCCATGAAGGACGATTACGTAGCATTGCGACGCGTCCTACCAGTCCATGTTGCGAGCCTAACTAGAGGTCTCGCAATGCTTCGCGCCGAAGCACGATTCCATAATTTTCTCCTAGGCCGATTCGGTTCCAGCGTCCCGGTACCGTTTCGAGGAAAGCTTACCTTGTGCACAACTCGTCCATTACCATGCGAATGTATGAACAGTTTAATATGTATGAAGTAAATTGCATAGCGCAGACATTATTAAACCACATAATCATTTCTGCTTGTGCAAGAGTTCTTTTCCCCGAAGCCGTACGTTCTGATTTAACATCCCGTAGGCACCAAATTCTCCGAGGCGTAATATACCGCAACCAAAGTTTCTTCATTATATTTTGCAGAACATGAATTAATTCTCTCTTTCCTAGAACTTTATCTTCTCTTTTTAGTGTGAAACTTATAAATTTGGAGTTAATTTCTCTAAGTTGATATAATTATCCCAAGTTCTTGATCTTAGTGGCAAAGCATACATCCAATTAGCATCATCGATTTGAACGTTGAACTTTAAGAATTTTGTTGGCGGGAAGGAGTAGAAAAGAAGGGGCCGAAGAACCACCCACCTAGAGAGATTGCACCGAGAGTAGGAGATCGCTTCGCGACGGACAAGCGTGAGTTACACGAACTCCTGCAATGGCACGAGCATCGAATTAGAATTCCTCCTTCAATCCTTCCTTCGAAATTCCTAAAGACGTATTCAGAAATCGACGCGAAAGCACACTTATCAAACCCAAGCAACAATTCATTCAGAAAGCTATGAAAACCAACAAAACCAACAGCAGACCGGTTGCGTCGCTCTCTTTAGAGTTCATTCGCCAAGACACAGTTGATGTGAATCGACCTATTCGATTCACAAAAGATTTGTAGAAAAGAGAAACAGAGAAAGATAATGATCTTTTTGTGAGAAAAGAACAAACTCCCAACTTTGGTGGACGGACAAAGTCTAAATCCTTTTTATTGATACTTGAGAGTTTCTTCTCAATACAAGCATGGAAAATAAAAGATGGCTAACCCTAGTTTATATAGGGAAAAACAAAGGCTTAATTAAGGAAGGATTATTATTGGTGAAAGACCAAAATAATCCTTCCTGACTAAAATAGAAAAATGACTTATTAAGGAAGGGTTATTATTGGTGAAAGACCAAAATAATCCTTCCTTACTAAAATAGGAAAATGACTATTAAGGAAGGGTTATTATTGGTGAAAGATCAAAATAATCCTTCCTTACTAAAACAGGAAAATGACTAAAAATAGAACATAGGCTAAATGATGATAGGTGGGCCCACATCAATACCGCCCCCTAAAATAGCCACCTTGTCCTCAAGGTGGAAATCTGGGAACTGCGTCTGTTGCTATGGCGGCCTCTTCCTCCGTCGGATCCTCCTTCTCCTCCTCTTCCTCCGTGGTGGTCGTCGTGGGGGGAGATCCCCTCTCTGGAAGTTGGCAGGATCTGCCATTCCCCCAAAGAAATTGCTGCCTCCGGCGTGCCTCGCTCCTCCTGGCGGTTCCGCTCCTCCCGTCCACGCCGGAACTCCCGCCAAGCCCCTTCCCGGACCCGCGAACCGATCTCCGTAGTTCGCTGTCATCGTCCGACCCCCGTAGGGGGCCCCAAGCCCTAGGGCTTCTCCCGAATGTGGAACCGGTCCGCCGGGACCGTACGGATCGACGGCGTCCGGCCACGGCCGCTCGCCGGCGGCTCCTCTGGCGCCGACCGGCCAGGGGTGGCGGTCGTGGGCCGGCCAGCGACCGCCCCCAACGGCAGCGGCCCCGCCCGGGCTCGCGCGGTCGGCGGCGAAGCCCCCGCGACCTTCGGCCGCCGTCCGGCGCTGCTCGCCGGCCGCCAGGGCCCCGCCCGGCGGCGCGGTGGTGACGGCGGGTGCGGGCCATCGCCCGTCGGCCGGTCCTCCGTGATCTTCGGTTGTTTCCCCCTCCGTTTGAACAAACCCTAGTTGGTCGCCTAGGGTTTGGGTTGTTGCCGCTTCCGTTTGGCTTGTCGACCCGGCACCGGTCACCTTCTTTGAGATGTCTTGCAACAACTTCATCATTGCCGGAATCGACGTCATCTCCTCCCGCATGCGTCGTACCTCGGTCTGGAGATCCTCCTGTGTGGACGCTTGATCTTTGATTGCGGCCTTCAAACTTTCGATCTCGATGTTGAAATCCTCCCGAAGCCCCTGGATCTTCTCCTCGATCGTGTTCCTTGTGCCGGACGCCATGGATCGTAGAGAGCTCTGATACCAATTGATGTGAATCGACCTATTCGATTCACAAAAGATTTGTAGAAAAGAGAAACAGAGAAAGATAATGATCTTTTTGTGAGAAAAGAACAAACTCCCAACTTTGGTGGACGGACAAAGTCTAAATCCTTCTTATTGATACTTGAGAGTTTCTTCTCAATACAAGCATGGAAAATAAAAGATGGTTAATCCTAGTTTATATAGGGAAAAACAAAGGCTTAATTAAGGAAGGATTATTATTGGTGAAAGACCAAAATAATCCTTCCTGACTAAAATAGGAAAATGACTTATTAAGGAAGGGTTATTATTGGTGAAAGACCAAAATAATCCTTCCTTACTAAAATAGGAAAATGACTATTAAGGAAGGGTTATTATTGGTGAAAGATCAAAATAATCCTTCCTTACTAAAACAGGAAAATGACTAAAAATAGAACATAGGCTAAATGATGATAGGTGGGCCCACATCAACAGTCTACTGCATCTAGGACTTATTCCAGCAGTAGCCGACCAATTAGTTGGAACGGTACTCATATCACTCGTCCAAATCGATTTTATTGATGCCATGGTTTTCGTATACCAAACTTGTCGCTGAGTCAGACTAGCCATCTATGTTTCCGACCATGTTTGACTTGCCACGAGCCTATTACATAGTGCTTCGCCCCAACGGGAGCGGGGCACTACATAATATACCACTAAGAAAAAGTTTCGTCCTGAAACTTAAGAACAATGGTCTGACCTTCGTTGGCGAAAAGTGAATGGTACTTCTTCATTTCCGCCTCTAGTTCCCACGTCGACTCCTCAACTGAATGGTTGCGTCAGAGTACGCGAACTAAGGACATCGATCGGCTCCGCAGGATCTTTTCTTTACGGTCCAAAATTTATACGGGCTTCTCCGAGTATGATAGATCGGCGCGCAGCTCCAACTGATCGAAGCTAACCACATTACTTGGATCATGCACGTACTTCCGGAGTTGGGAGACGTGGAAAATGTTGTGTACTTCAGCCAAGACAGGAGATAGCGCAATCCAGTAAGCAACTGTCGTCACTCTTTTGAGAATCTCGAAGGGGCCTACAAATCTCGGACTTAGTTTGTTCTTTACTCCGAATCGCATGACGCCCCGTATCGGCGTCACCTTCAGAAACATATGGTCCCCGGCCAAGAACTCTAAAGGTCATCGACGAGTATCTGCATAACTTTTTTGTCGACTCTGAGCAATACAGAGCCTATTTCGAATCATGCGGACCTTCTCAACGGTTTGTTCGACTAGTTCTGGCTCGAGCACCTGTCGCTCTCCGACTTCGTCCCACCAAATCGGAGATCGGCACTTCCTTCCGTAAAGCGCCTTGTAGGGAGCCATCTGGATGCTTGATTGATAATTGTTGTTGTACGCAAACTCCGCAAGCGGCAAGTGCGTGTCCCAACTAGTCTTTAAATCTATTGCACACAGACGTAACATGTCTTCTAGGATCTGATTATCCACTCGCCAGTACATGTGATCGGCACTTCTAGTCTTTAAACCAAATGTAGAGCTTGGTTTTAATTAGCCACTCGCCAGTACATGTGATCGTACCGACCCTTGCTCTTTGCAGATGATAGGAATCAAGGAGAACGCGCCAACTGACCAAGGCGACGTTCGTGCTTTTGAAGTTTCGACTGCGTGTCGAAGACTCCCGTCGCATCACTTTTGAAGACTCTCTGCAACAGTCCAAAAAATATGTCTCGGCATCCCTCGCATGCAGGTGGTGGAATACTTTTGTTGTAAATGAGGGATATATGTATGGAACGGCTATCTCATCGGCACTCCTTTTGTAATTAAGTCATGTTGTAAAGCCCGCGCGATTGTAATATAGTCTGTAAATAATGTCTATTATCAATAAAATGCAAAGTTTCTCTGTCTCAATGTGTTGTTCAATTTGTCTGCGCGCTCTCTCTCTTAGATATTGTGTTTCGGATTACCTTATGACTATGGATTGTGCGATCGCAACCTAGATTCGCACGACATCACGCCCGCGCGATTGTAATATAGTCTGTAAATAGTGTCTATTATCAATAAAATGCAAAGTTTCTCTGTCTCAATGTGTTGTTCAATTTGTCTGCGCGCTCTCTCTCTCTTAGATATTGTGTTTCGGATTACCTTATGACTATGGATTGTGCGATCGCAACCTAGATTCGCACGACATCACGCCCGGGGGACGACTATCGATTCTTCGGAATCGGGGCATGACATAATCAAAATCTGCCTTGATGATAATTGAAGCAGGAAATTCGTGATACGCACATAAACACATACGTATATATATATATATATATATATATATATATATATATATATATATATATATATATATATTACCCGGGGGACGACTATCGATTCTTCGGAATCGGGGCATGACATAATCAAAATCGTGATACGCACAATCGCACATAAACACACACACACACACACACACACACACACACACACACACACACACACACACATATATATATATATATATATATATATATATATATATATAGTATCCTAGTTTTTTAACATTGGCTTTCCTCCCGTACTCATATCATGAGGTACCCATATATTGTCCTTGTACCCATGTATTGCCTTTGTCATTAATTCATTAGTTTGGATTATTTTTTTGGGATTCTCTCTCCCTCTAAGCTTTTAATTTTCTTGTTCCACCTTATGCATTTGGACAAATTCCTGTTGTAGGTGTCTGCAAATGTGAAAGGGAAGCTCTCAGCTGCTAAAGAAGAGGTCAGGCTATTAGAGTTCTTTTCTGGACCTTAGCTGCTTTGTGTTTATCTTGAACTAGCCATTTACTTTTTACTGATATTATGATTAGGTCAAAGAGACTTTAGGACTTGGGAAGGAAGAAGCTTCAGAGTCTACTAGCACTTCTCCATACTCATCTAGTACAAAAGAGGACTCTTACAGTGCAAAAGATGGAAGTAGTTCCGCAGCTGGAGCAGAGAGTTCCCAATGTACCGAGACGAGCACTAAAGAATCAGTTGGAGCACTATTTGGCAAACTTAAGTCAACTCTTTCTTCTGCTTCTGCACCTGTTTCTTTAGCATTTCAGAAATTGAGGGACACAAAAGCTTCAGAGCTGGCAAGAAAAGGATATGATGTAGTAAAGGAAGAACTAAGTTCTAATCCATCGAGTAGAAGGCGCGTGCAATATACATCTACCACTAAGTCATCTGGAGTCAGAAGTGATAAAACTGATATTGTCTTTGTGCCTGCTAAACAGTCACGGCTAGGTGAGAAGTGGGAAGCATTTAAGACAAAGGTAATCTGTATGTTTGAAGCTTGGAAGGTCTATTTCTAAAGCTACATTGCATTTTTAAAGTAGGTTTTCTTAGATTCTTTTTGATCTTCTCAGATGCAAGGCCATCCCCTTTTCAAGCGTGTGAGTGGATATAGCCAACCTGTTGTAACAAAGGGACAAGAGGTTGTACTTAGATTATCAGCATGTTACCAGTCACTTTGTGCCAATATTTTCTTCTACTTGAACTTCCACCTGATGTCTTATGATATCCTGACTTAATTGTGTCACTGCTGGCAGTTAGCAGAGGACATGCGTGAGCGGTGGGAGACAAGTGACCATCCTGTTGTTCACAAGATTCAGGAGTACGTTCATTTTTCTAACCTTGTATTTGTTATATTCCTGTAAATTAGTACTGCCATTACTGTGCCTCAGAACATTGTTGTACAACGATGTATTAGTACTTAACTATTTGACTTGTGCATATGCTGTGTCTTTTTCAAGTCTGGATTTTATCATGGCTGTGCCATATAACTTCAACTACTAAGCTTTTCCATATAGTAAATTATTTTAGTTTGCCTCGTCAAATATTTGCCTTGGCTATCAGAAGTAGATAAGTTAAATAGTTTTTGCATCTGTCAAAAATTTGACTTTGAAATCAAACGTGTATGTTCAGGGAAGACTTGGTTGCTAGTCCGCAACCATCAGTTTAATATATATTTGAAACTGAATTGATCTAAATTCTTGCTAATGTTATGGAGCCGAGACCTTTATTTCCTTGTTATAGCATGGAATTGGAGGTTGGTGCTAATCAAGCTTATTCATAATTATCCTTTTGGGTAGCTAGTTGTGTTTTATTTAGAGATCTAATCATGAGGTTCAAATACTTTTGGTTGCCACAGTTACTTATTACACTACAGAAAATGGCTTTTCTCTTACAGAAAGAATACACTCAGTTTTATCTTGTGTTGGGCAATTAAAAACATGCCTGTAATGTGACGGCTGATATGAGAATGCTAAGATGAATGAATGGAAATACATTAAAAGATATGATAAGAAATGAGGATGTTGGAGGTGGATTGTGGATAAGATGAGGGAAATCATTTCAGTTGTGGCTGAAGTGCAAATGTGCAACATAGATCACTAGATGCACGGTTAGGAGTGGTGCTATAAGATATTACTCAAAGGAGCATCCAGAACTAGGGGTAGGTCTAAATGAATTTGGACTGAGATATACATGGATTTGGTTTTTGTCAATGTTATATAGGGCATGGCCCTTAGCGGAGATGAATGGAAGTGAAGGATTCAAATGGCCTGCCCCAAAAAGTTTGGCGTAAAGGCTATGTTGTTGCTGCTCAAATTTAGAATGAGTATAGTCTTATTACTTATTCTTCATTGATTATCATGACTGGGCATATGCATCCTCTTCTTAATGGTTCTAATGGAAGTTAACATTTGTTTAAAATATTGTTTTTGATATATCTTAGAAATCCAAATTTCGTGGAACCTTCTTGTGTAATATGCTTAAAGGATTGAAATGCTTAATGAACTATGAATTATTATTTCCTTTAATTTTGAACACAGTATTTTCTGCACTCTTTTGTTTCTAAAGCTGGTATTCCACTTTTTCCAAGTTTCCGTCAAAATAGAGTCGACTATGGAGCAAGACTATATCAAGAAAGCTCCACAAAAGAAGTGACAGTTTTATGACCTTTGGTCAACCTAAACTAATCGCTATAAGTTTATGGCAGAATTTTAGCCAAGTCTGCTATGGGCACGTGAGGGTCTTGCCATAAACCTCAATAACTAATTGTTGAATAGCTAAATCTATCATTTAGTGACAATTTATAGAAGAGAAACTGTTCAAGTTTCGATAGTCCATGAGTCTAGATGTAGAGATCAGGTGATAACATTTGCTATAGAGAGTTGCATTCATCTCTGTGGCACACTATGTGAAGAGTCGGATGTAATTACAATCTTTAAAGAAACCATTTAATATATTAATTTGTTAATATTCTTTTGTAATTTATGTTTATAGAAGTTATAACCCCATTTGTATCAGTGGCTGTTATGCATGATGGCTATTTTCAATATTCACGGAGTATGATGAGTTAGCCAACCCCAAAAATTGAATGGGAGGCTTTGTGTTGTAGTGGATATGATCAATATACTTGTCTATACTCTAGAGATGTATATTTGCTTTATAATTAGCAGTCATATGATTCTTATTGGTCAAACTTAAAAGAGTATTTACATGCCTCTAGACTAATGTCCTTCGAGTAATAGGCCGTCCTAGTGCCATGAGGCTCCTGCATACGCAGGGTTTGGGGTGGTCAAGATGTACGCAACCTTGCCCCTATTCATATGGAGAGGCTATTTCCGTGACTCGAACCTGCAGCCTCCAGGATGCAAGTAACAAGTCTTATGTGCGAGTAACAAGTCTTACGTTGCAGAAGACGACGAGCGCTCATTATAATTCATTCAAGACAATCACACTACCGATGTCAGTCTTCTAGTTTGGAAAAAAAAATATTTCTGTGATTTGTAATTTGGGTTTTGGAATTTGGTGGACTTACGCTTGGATTAGAATGGGAAATAAAATTGATCACTTATGGCTAGTATTTGTAATTTAGGGTTAACATTGATATGCGATTGTGTAAAGATGAATTGATGGTTTCTTGATGGCTGTTTTAGAGTCTTAGACGATTGTTATAGGCTATTTTCAGAACTCCACATTTGGATTCTGCAAGTTTCAGATTGTGCAGGTTTCTACTAATTAAAAAAGTAAAGAATGGAGGTCTTGTGGAGAAAAATGGAAATAAGATAACAAAAGGGAAGGGAAGGTAATTAAGGTCCCACACCTAAGCAAAGTTGTATTACACATTCAATCTTAATTGATAGAAGGTTTTGCACCTTCAGAAAGTACATTGTCGATGCCATTGTATACCATCCAAGAAGTTCCAACCTGTAACTCTAATAGTATACCTGTTCCCAATCTAAACAAACTTCAAACATGAATAAATATCAAAACAACTAAAACTCCTACATGTAGGAATCCTAATAAAATATGAAACTACTAATAAATAAAACTAATTCTGAGATAAACTAAGTCTAATGACTAAAAACTAAATAAACACATAAAAAGTCTAGGTTTGGTCCCCATCATCCTCCCTTTCTTTGAGGAGTTTATCCCGTTACGAGCAAAGATTGTGATGTGTCATATGAAGTTATTCCACGAGATTATTAATTTCTTCGATCAAAGGGAAAATCCTACAATCTTGTCATGCTCCTTCATTGATTTAGCAACATTTTGGTGGGCAACTCTAGAAACATGAAAATGGGGATCTTATATTATTTTCAAGATCAATTTGCTATACAATTAGAATCTTCAAACGCGGACCTTAAATCAGCACTGCAGGATGACACTTTGATGACTAACAAATCAGCAACACACTGTTGTCCTTGCATGTCATGATGGCAATAGAGAAAGGGAGCAAAGTAGCAAATACGGCAAGTCGTACCTTTTCTGCGATCATTCTCCAGAGTTTTTACTGGAAATGAGGGAAGTTTGTAGGAAATCGAACATGCTGTTGGTGGGATGGTGCAACCACTGGTTGTGCAGGAGTAAATATGGTTGTATAGAAACAATTTTGACTTGTAGTGGCAGATACAAAATTCTGTAGAGATGACCGCTTTGCTGAGTGAGGGGGTGAGGTAATCCATCTGCTGGCTAATTGTTGTAAACCCTTATAGAGTGAATCAGTATCGCTTGTATTAGTGAGATCAAGTTGGTGAACCAGAAGTGCAAGGAACGATGTGGATGAATGTCATAAAAATGGGTGGGGTTACTTGATAGGAGAAATTTGACTCTGGGTAAACACACAACGAATTTGAGTAAAAAAAGAAGAGGATTTCTAGGGTTCATGGTTCGCGGGGGTGGGGGGGTGGGAGTGGGGTTGTTTCGGATTAAGAAAGTGGAATCAAAATTGATAGTTTGCGTCTATGATTTCTAATTTGGAAACCATTTCCGGTTAGATTTTAATATATAATTAGAGGAAGTAACTAGAGGTAGGTAGTATGATGGCTGCTTGAAGGTTTTTGATTGTTCCTTAGGCTATTTTCTGGACTGCAGGATTCAGAAATGTTGGTTTCAGTTTATGCCGTTTAAAGGGGCAAGTTACGTGTGAGAGCAAGGGAAAGAAGAGAAAAATGAGAAGAATGGCGGGAGGGTTCACAACAAAACATCCAAAAGATCTTCATTTTGGGATCTCCAATTTTCATTTATTGATTGCAAAAAGAAGTTACAATATTATATCTTCTGTATATGCTCTCATTGAAGTAAATACCTACTAATAAAATCCTGAAAGGCAAATTAAGGTCAGTTTGATTCCAACCTGATCGAGAGGCTTGAATGCTCATGCAGGCTCATTTTTGGCTGAATATTTGTTCACGGACAATATTCTAGCTCTGTTTCCTTAGATATTTTTAATTGCTAATGCTCATTCTCAAGTATTTGTAACCATGAAGTTGCGCATAGTTCTGCAAATTTTGGTCAGTTAGCGTGCATAGTGATTCTTTGATCTTGTTTGTGTGTGAAGTTCGTAAAAGTGGAATATCGAGTATCTTAGCGTTAATACTTTTAAATGTTTTGTACTCATGTTTTGAAAAAAAAAACCTTTCTCATATAGGAATTGGGCTCTATATTAAGACTTGGCGTCTACATTCTTGAAATGTGTTTTCATTTTGAGGAAACAGCTCGTCTATAAGATGTATTGAGGCTGTATACTTCTTGATCCTCCATAGAGCATGCAATGCTTGGAGCCTGGTCGCTTTGGGACACTTTTTACTTTTTCATTTATCCAGGAAAAGCCCTCCTTCGAGTCATGGGAGCAACCTCTAAAAAATGGGCGAGCCCATGGATCCTTATCCTCCCAAGAACGTGTGATGGTTGGAGCCTTGTCAAATCGGAACATCCTTTTTGGGTTTATCCCTGAAAGTCCTTCATTTGAACTCACCACTTGCAACTATTTGATCTTTGAATATTTTATAATAATTGAGCATGTAGGTTCTAGTTAGATCATAACGTCTTTTCACCACCAGTAACCCATCTGCTCCAGTTGCCACCACCACTAATGTGACTAAAAAATAATTTGAACTTTTACCGATGACTACACTAATTGGGTTCTTAATTTGAACTCAAGACCTCCAAATGGAGGATTTACCTGACCCTTTAGATGTTTCTATTAGAGGGTTCAAAATTGATGGCTAGGTTTTTCTGGGACTGTTTGCTGAAGGTTAATTTCTATCTGAAGTAATAGACCATAAGGGAAGGGTTGGTGAGAATCCTTTTTTTAGCAATCATTGTGACAACACAGTCAAGGTTCTCAGTATCTGTATCCGAATCGGTATCGGACCATTCCTATGTGTATCGGGATTGACAGTATCGGCACTACCGACAGTTTCGGATCGGAGTATCATATTTTTTGGTATCGAAAAGCAAATAATAAACATTTAGGCATAATTTTAAGTATTTTTAGTGTTGTTTCTTAGTAGTTTTGAAATTGAATGAAATAGTAGTCACTCTTGCCGATTGGTTTACATGCGATAGAAAGTTTTCTTCTTTTACATGCTTTTATAACCTTAGTATGCCTTTACACCCTTGCTGATTGGTCTTTTTCGTTCAATTTTTTTTGACGAATTGACCGGAAAAGAGACACCAATGTCGGTCTCGGTCAATATCAGGTATTAGTCGATATCAAATCGGGACATACCAAACCGTATCGGTATCAGCCGTATCGGATCAGTATTGCCGATACTGCAAACTATAAGCACAATATGCTCTTGTGAATTATATCATCATTATAGGGTAGCGCTTATTACCAGCAACCATTTAATGCTTCTCCTCATATGCAAACCATGTTTTGTAAAGTGGTACTGATGTGTTTACATCACATGTTTCTACCTGTAGTTTGAATGAATCTGTTTTTGGGGAAACTGCTACTGCTCTATCTTTCAAGGAAATTCGACGCCGTGACCCGTAAGAGCCAGTACTTGTAAAATTAGCTTTAAGAATATTTAGATTACTTCTTTTTTTTATCTCAATTATCTCTTTTTATTTTAATTTTTCCACTTTGTAGATCTTTTTCTCTGCCAGATTTTGTTGCTGAAGTTCAGGAAATGGTTAGGCCTGTTCTGAATGCATATCTCAAGGTAAAATCTACATGCTTCTATCAATGCGTAGTCACTAGGTTAGCAAAGGCAACATTACTATTTTCGTTCTTTTATTTTCTTTGAATCGTTTGAAATGTTTTGGGGGTAGAGAAGTTTTAAATAATTAATGAGATTCTGAAAGTCCGAATTCTACCACTCTGTGAGTGTGTGTTGATCGTGGTGCTGCCATAGGCTGTTTAATCTTATATGAAAATAATAAAATAGGATTTCTTTGTTGAAACAAAGGTTTGGTTAATAACATTGTGACACTCGTAAACTTGAAATAATATCTGAGCATCTCGTTATTATGGCATGTAGGGTGATACTGAGACTTTGAAAAAATACTGTAGCCCTGAAGTGATTGAACGATGTCGAGGTGAACGTGCAGCATTCGAAAGTCAGAACATGTTTTTTGATAGTAAGGTATAACATATAATATGGTACTGTTTTATTTTGCATTCCTTTGTTTCTTATGTGGTTTTTTTGCTTCAAACTTATAGTTGGCCTCAATGATGAAAATGTCTTGATTTATTATTATTATATATGTTAAATTTTTTTGTTTTGCATTCCTTTGTTTCTTATGTGTTTATTCCGCTTCGAACTTATAGTTGACCTCAATGATGAGGATGTCTTTATTTTTTTTAGATTAGAAATCTCAACTTTCGGTACTTCTGTTAGGGAAGTGCATGTACTGTTCTTTTAAGTTAGAGTGCTCTGGAAAGATGATGCTTAGTGAACTATGTAACAAATCAGCCTAGCTATTTAGTATGCAACATTCTCACTTTCACTTCCTACTTTATCGTTGCTAGCTGTGTAGAAAAACAAACTATATAGAATATGTTCTCATCATGATTCTTAGTTTGAAGTTAATACCACTATGTCGTAGTATGATTAGTGGACTATGTCTGCTTATCTATTTAGCCTTGCAACTTTCTCTTCCTACATTCTGGATACTGGGTGTGTAGCCAAACATACAACTTGGCATTATATAGAATACTACCTTAAGTCTTAACATGCTTCCTAGGTTAAAGCTAATATCATAATATAATAATATTATGAGATCAACTAATTATAATAAAATGAATTTAGTCTATGTACCCGAAGTTTCATTTAGTACAATTGGTTGTCTTATATAGGGCAGAGATTCAGTATGTTATGTGACACTCTAGGGAGTATGCATGGAAAAGTAATATTAAAGGTATATATGCACAAAAAGAAAATCTAGGTTATATAATTGTCCTAAAACCAGGAACATGCAAAAAAATTAATGGTAGCGGTTATTTGTAAAGTGAAATAACTTGAAGATATATGTGTGGATTATAGTCTAGTTTAATATTTCTAACTCAACCTAAACCCAATATTAGCATTATTGACATAAGACCTTCACCAATCATCTCACTTTTTTCGGGGATCCTAACTCTAGGCAACCACTAGAATATAAAGGGACACATGAAAGGGCTGGTATGGAAGTGTGGCAATAAATGTGAGGTGGGATGGCGATCAACAGATACGAGGTAGGTCCTTTCTATCTCTGTCTTGCTTCGTTTCTCTCTCCCTTTCTCTTTTCTCCCTATTCCCATCCATTGTATTAGTTTGCGAGTAGCGAAACATGTAATGTGTTATCTTGTGGCCTAACTTTTTGTCTTGCTTTTGGATCAATGTTGGTTGATTTTTTTTACACATTGATTTGACTTGGAGAATCCGTTAAGGCCTCGTTTGGTTCACGGATTTAAGGAACCAGGAAAGGGAACTTGTTCCTTTCCTTTGTTTGGTAGCCACAAACTTGGGAATCATTTTCCTGACAAGGAGGAAAATAAGAGGGAATATAGTTCCTCTTAGGATGCATGGGATTGATTTTCATCCTTTCCCAACATTTATTACAAAAAATCATGAAAAAAATAACCCTGTGTTATTGCTTATTTTACCATTAACTCCTCGTATTCTGGGTCTCTTTCATTAGGGCACAAAATATATTTTTGGAACATTGATATATTTTTGCTTTCCTTTCCTGCACCAACCAAACACTGAAAGAAAATCAAATGGTCTTTCCTAGATGGTTTCCTTGTTTTACCAAACAAGGGAAAAGAAATGTGACATGAATTCTACTTTCCCATTCCTATGGAAAATACAAGGGAATTCATTTCCCTTCCATGAACCAAACGAGGCCTAAGGGTCAAGGCATTTAGTTGTTTCAGAAGAACAAGGTTTTTAAATTCCCATACACAATGAGCTCTATTTCTTACTTGCTTATGAGCATTTATTGGTTATGCAAAAGTTTCTTTATTTCCATGATTATTAGCACATGAGGGCTAAGTTGACACCAATCATGCATTGGCCGGAGTAGTGCCTGCTTGAATGTGACACAAAAAAGAAGAAGGAAAGGTAGAAATAGAAAGGGTGACACTAACATGTGTTATACGCGGTAAACTTTTAAAATCAAGATAGCACACCATAGACCCTTTATCAGTTCATGAGAATCATGACAGGTTTTGAGTTGTATGTCAATCAACGAGACAGGTGTGGGGCATTCTAATCTAGTTGTATGTGTAATGTCAGTGGATATCGGCCTATAGTTGCTCTCATTCTTTTCTAGAGAACTACACTACAAGCCTTCATGCTCGACTCTCCTTTATAATCAGATAGCTTAATTGTTTATCTGCTTGTCAGAGACACCAAATGTACTCTTGGTCTTCATGTAGGATGAAGGATGAAGTGGAAAGTTCAATGCTTGACTTGGGGATTCCCTCTTTTAGAGGAGATCAGCAAGGAGAAAAGAAATCAGTGATCCCCATCTTAATAGGTTTATCTGATGGTTGTCGGGGAGTACGAGAGCATATTTGAAGTTCAGTTGGTGGATCTTGAAGTAAAAGGCCAAGTTTGCTGAACATCCATTCACTTGTATATTGGCATCCAAGGTGAATGGTGACAACAGGTGCAAAGTCACGTATGTTACTTTGACTGACATTTTTCGAGTTTGTCAATCTCCCAACCACATTCACACTTGGAAGTTGGAAGACGGTTTATACGCTCCATTGACATACAATTCATCAGATCATATTTGAAGTCTAGATGTTGCATAATAGAGATGCAAAATCAATATCGTCACCTTATGGGCCCTAGCTAAACTGATTATGCATCATCAACAAATATATTTACTTATATTTGCTTACAACTTTATAAGGGTCATTACCTTTCCGCATCAGGTTTTTGGAAAATTGCAGTCTGAAGCGCTCTGGACACTGAACACCTGACATTCATATGACAAGTTCAAGTTATATCAATGTTTGGTATAGATGAGAGGCTAGTAAGAGATGAATTTTTGTTTCCAACATAGTAAATTCTCAACATTCAGGTCGGTGGATGCAGTGGTTATATTTATACAGGGAAGAGTGCACATAACCACCACAATCGGGATATGGGAAGTGTTGGTTATATATAATATATAGACATGGAGAACATTTATAGTCAATGCATTATGTTAAAACAATCCAAGTATATGATAATATTATCAACACATAAATACATGCCAGGCATGTCCCATATCACTTGGTAAAGTAACATTGATTCTTCATTTACATGTGAGGTTACCGAGACATGGAGGATGTGTCAACATGGTAAATTCTCTGCTTTCAGATAGGTCAAAGCATGTAGCTGGATCTGTTGGATTCTAAATTGAATGTTTTATATCAGAAGCTATTCAAAGATGACAAATTTCAGAACTTGGTATATGGGCAAATGTTGGTTCTGTGACTTCTGTCTAATACATTTATAGTCGATACATTATCGTAGAACAGTCGAAGTATGATGTTATCACGTAAATCTATGTCGTGCAAGCATCGGTCGAGTATGATTTACATTTCTGTACAAGTTCCTGCCTTTCACCTTGTCAACTCACCCACCGACCCATTGAACCACCACAATGCCAAACAATACATGCAGTCTCACAAGAGCGGCGATATATCTTGTCCTTTTTGTTTCTAACATTTTTTTTTTCCTCTTTTCTTTCTGAATTGTATTTTTTTTTTATCTATGTTGTTGAGAGAAGAAAAATAAGTGTTGCTGATTTATGAATGAGCTGTGGCTGCAAGAAACTGTAAAGCTTCCACCAGATCTATCATTGCCATTTGCCTGTGTTGCATATTTTAGTATCCGAAGTTGCATATTATAGTATCTGAAGTTGCATGCCACTATGTATGATTTACACCTCATCTTATGTTGCAGATTCTGCATATATCTGATGTGGATGTTAGAGAAACAAAAATGATGGGATCTACACCCATTATAATTATAGGTGTAAGTTTTTTTTTTCATATTTATGTTTTTTATAACAATAACACGGAAATGGATGCTAAGAGAGTTTCTTTCCTCTCTTATTTCTTTTCAGTTTCAAACACAGCAGATTTACTGTATTCGAGATAAAGAAGGTTCAATAACAGCTGGAGGAAAGGTGAATATCAACAGAGTCCATATTGCAGTTAGATGTCTATGAGCGCCTCACATTTGGATGTTGACAACTTCTATTAAAAACTCAAAAACATTATGAAGCTTTCGTGCCTATTATCCTAAACTATATTTTATTCATTCATCTTAAATAAAGCTGACATTGATTTTATTCTGCCAGCAAGTTTGACAACTATTTGTATTTTGTACTAATATTTTTTGGTCTTCTTTCTCCCTTTAGGACACAATCCAAACTGTACACTACGCATGGGCTATGCAACAAATTGACATTGACGAGCTTGGAGAAGGAGCACTCTACCCTGTCTTCAGATTACGTGAAATGCAACAAATTGGTGTACAATCACTTATTTAGGAGAGTAGAGAATTTAATTTTTATTCCTACAAAGCTAGGAGATGCAGCAACCTTGGCGTTTCTTGGGACGGAACTGTAACCATTTTATCTATTCCTGATTACTCTTTTTTTGCCCTCTTGATTTTTTTCCTTGGTAGCTGATGCTGTTGCATCTTCGTGTGTGGGAAGATTATGTATACACGCAATTTTTAATCAGTTGCTGTCAAGAACAAGGGTCTTGATTTTTGTAGCGTATGGATCAATGAAGTTTGATCTTCAGTCTCTACCGGAGAGTGCATATTGTTGACAAGGTTTGTATAGTAAGTTTGTTCTCTGAACATGTTTCTAATTACTTGAAACATATAATATTACTCTCTTTCATAAGATTGGAATATTTTTCTTTGCTGCATAGGCTATCATAGAAGGCAAGACTTTTCTTCTTCGTGACCTTATGTCAATTACATGTAAAAAAAAAAGGAAAATGACATTGAAGAAGAATTATCAAAGGCTTGGGGGACGGTGGTCATATATGTAATGCTGAGAGAGCCATTTTTTAAGCCTTGATCACAAACCATCATTACAATTCCATACAAATTTGAAGCTGCGTTGACTCCAATTTTTATTTTGTTGTCGAGCCCAAAGTCGTCTGCATCGTCTGCTATTCCTGCATATTGCCTAAATATGCTTACAAAAGCAAGCAGGCTCCAGATTCATATTTTTACTTTCAGATTCACATGCCACTTGGCCTAAAACTAATGTCTGTTATTAGGAAATGGTTGGATATGTGAGCGTGTATTGAAACTCTCACTTTTATTGTAAGTGATTGTTGGTGTAGATTCTTTGGATGTATCTTACAACTTCATTGTAAGTGGTTGTGATATGACATTTCATTGCAACTGAAAATATTATTTCTTCATTTCTCAATTGTAGGAAAAATAAATTGTAATCTCATTGCAAGTGGCTACTGTTCTTTATTTTTTTAATTCATATCTACACTTTCATGTTGTCATTTAAACAAAATGGTTTGAAACTCTTCACTTGCGGGAAAAAAAAAAACTATAAATCCAAACATGTTTCATTCAATTTCATTGCAAGTGCGTGACATTATACACTTTCGAGGAGGTGCACGCACCCAAACAGTCCCTTAGTACATGTCGAACTCGAGTGACATTTGTAGTTATTGGAAAGAGACATAAGACTCTAACTGGGTGGCGGAAGATCAGTGGATCTAGCTGGAGGCATATTATTTCTTCCATTTATAATGGTGAGAGTGAACCCAAAAGATATACAATATAGCGTGCACAAAGTCCCTCAAATATTAAAAAAAGAAGGGAATTGTACTCAGAATATTATATTTTACAAAAAATACACTAAAAACACAAACTTTGAAAATGTTACTAAGAAAGCATAAAAACGACATTCCTAAGGACGTTTGGTATACAATAATAATAATAAATCATTTTTCTTTGTTAAACTAACAAAGTAGACGGTGAAAATTATATTAATTTATTCAATTGGAAACGCACTTGTGAAGCACGTTCTTTAAGGAAAAAACGACCTTCCCTTGGGCGTTATCTTTGTTTTCGGAATTGGAGTTTCGTCGGATTTGGATTTCTTTGTTTTCCAAGAAAAAAAAAACTCCCTTCCATTTTGCAATGTCCCACATCACACGGTGCATTACGCTGAGTCGTTGATTCGAAGAAGTAAGTTGACCTGAAGAATACATCGAGTCGAATCGATGCGGGTGATAAGTTGGCCCGAAAGAAAAGCATTGAGTTGATTCGAAGATGTCGCAAATCGAATAGATGTAAAGCATAAGTTCGATTGGAACAAGTATTAATTTTAGTCGGTTTCTTGTGCATGCTAAGCTTTTACGCTGGATTTTTAGAGGTCGACATTTTTTCTCCTTTGCACAGGGCCCACAGAAGTTCAAAGTATCGCCTCGCAACGGGCTGATACAGATAGACCGAATCAATCCGTTAGTTCGATGGAGCACGAAGTGCTCAAATGGTTAAGTCAAATGAGTTGACCGTGCAACAAAGTTAAGAAATCGAGCCGTATCGGCTCAACGAAACGATAAGGCGTATCGGCATAAGGTGAGAGGACCGTGACCCTTTTTCCTACTTTGTCATGCTTAATATAAATGTACCCTTGTATGCTAAGTTATCGAGTCCACGGGCGTGGCTCGAATGAGAATAATCGTAAGGCGTGTCGATCACGAAGATAGAACATTGAGACGAAACGTGCATCAAGTGCACAATCACAATTGAACATCGAAATACCGCAACGTCGAGTGCCTCGGTACACGAGCCTTGAGAACATGAGATAACTGTATCGGCAAGTGCCTCAGGGCACAGTCATAGAACATTGGGGACTCAATCAAGGCGTGCCTCTGTGCACGAGTTATAGGACTAGAACATTGAAGACTATTGAGGCGAGTGCCTTAGTGCACAAGCCATAGAACATTGAATACTCTATCGACGTGTGCCTAAGTGCACGAGTCGGAGGAAATGAACATAAGTCTAGCACATTGAAAGATCGTGTCGAGACGTGCATCAAATGCACGGATCACATCATGATGAACGTTAAGTCATAGAACATTGAAAGATATACTTCGTATGCGAAGTAAACAGTTATGGCACAAATGTCACGAAACTGTCAAATATAGTATGTTGCCTTGGAAATATTGTCGTTCATTTGAACATTGAATTGGGGCTTCGAGCCACAGAACATTGAATCGAGGCAAAGAAATATTGGAAGAAAGAAATGAAATGCGAGATGATGAGAAGTATGAGTTTTGGACTCAGGCTATGTTTGGTTGTATGAGTTAAACGTGTATTGCATAGTCAAATGGACGAGTATATAGTCCATGCACGGGTATGTTTTTCCCTTGAACGTGTATCGTTGGGCACTGGGACCGTTTGGCCTAGGAGGGATGAATAAACATTGTTGGTGCACATCTTTTGGGAATATTTGTGATCGGCTACTGATGTGATAAAATACAATTGTTGGTAAGTTCATCATCATTTGGTTATTGGGATAGCAACCCGTACGGGGAGGACGTCGGGTTACCCAAATTGAGAAGAGAATATAGTCCATTCTGGCTCGGTAACGCCAATGACCTTCATATAGATAGGGACCGGTTAGCTGAATGGTGCAGGTACACAGATCATGCACAAAGATCACTTTTAACATGACAGGAAAATATGGTAGGATTGTTCACCTTGCATATTCGGTGCAAGGATGAGTACGTTGACACTGGTAAGAAGTCGCCACAAAACAACATGAGAATATATGTTGCCTGCTTATGCGAATCAAAGATAACATGTTTGCCATAAAGTACATGTTTTACTGATTTCATTGCCATTTGATCGATCCTAAGGCAAAGATAGAAAAGATAGAAAGATCTCGAATTAAGCTACATGATTCATAAGAATACTTAATGTTGGTAGGCGAGTGAGTCTTATTAGTATGCGAGAGGATTTGTACTGATCCTCCACTAGATTTCTTGCAGGATGCAGGGAATGAGTTACTCGTTGCGGAGCTTTTCTTTGACGTATTGAGGCATAAAGTTCCTTAGTATTTCGAGGCATGCGACATCGTAGATGCTTGGACTTGCAAATGAAGATGCGGCCGGGATATAGAAGACATAATGTATGGAACGTCGAGATCCTTTGTGGGCTAGAGAGATAATGAGTATTGTAAGCCAATTTGGCATGAGTAGTGGGGCTATTTGAAAGTCTTTGTAATTCACCTGCTTATTCAATAAAAGAGAATTGTTTCGTATACTATATGTTACTTTAATGTGACTCTCTGTATGCTGCCGTCGCGAATATTGAACTGAGATAACCATTTGAACGATTTGAATCATGTAGCCTTATACAAGTGCAACTCCAGACTCGTACGACATCACGTCCCAGCGATGACGATCGATTCGGCTGAATCGACGTGAGAATGAACGATTCGGCGGGTCGGAATGTGACACATTCGACCTTTTAATTTTTTTAAGCATATGTCATCACAGATGGTGCCCAATATCCCAAGCTAACAAATATTTGGGTTTATAATATGTGTATTATAATGTTTCGTCAAAACAAATAAATTATTTTAAATCTAAAATATTCAAATAGTCATACCACTAGCATGATGTTACTAAAAATAAAAATAAAAATAAAAATTACGAGAAACATGAACATACGAGAAGCATGAACAATACAAAGTCGTATGTTTTTCATCTTTGATTTTTTATAGGTTTTTAAATTTATTAATGAAAAATTGTTTCTCTTGTATCTTCTCTATTTTTCTAGGAAAAAATTATGAAATGCCCAAAAAATGAAAAAGTTTTATGAAAAACCCACCGCGCAATAATATTTCATCGCGTGCCCAGAATTAGCAAAAAATATATAAAGAGGAATTTTAAAGAACGGGGCGGTGGAGGTCGGCTTCGGGTCGGGCTCGTCGTGCTCGACTCGCTGGTACCCTTGGTCGTCGACGTCGGGGTCTGGGCACGAAGAACGGGGGGTTCGTCGGAGTTCGTCGCCGGCGGCGAGCTCGTATCAGAACGGTATCAGAGGAATTTTAAAGATATTAAATTTGAGAATTTAATTTAAAATTGATTTTGAAATTAGGATTTTCTTCCTTGGGAATGTGTCTATTTATAGAAATAATTTATTATGGCAAACTAACCATGGTTAATTACTAACTCGACCATAGGGTTAGATTTTTACCGTTTTGCCAAAACGGCGAGAAATGCAGTTTTTACGGTAGCAGTTATTTAATTACAAAAAAATTCAAATGTCGTCCAAATGACTCCAAACAAATCGCAGAAAAATTCTAAAATTAATAGAAAAATATTTAGAACCTAATGGAGTTAATTTGGGGCAAATTTAGAATTGTTTTTCATTTATTAAATTTTTTGAAAATATGGGTTACAATTTACACGGAGAATGGCCATTCCCAGTGTTAAAACGTAGGAGAATGCTAAACTAGCACGGAGAATGCTAAATTACACGGAGAATGGCCATTCTTCGTGCTAAATTACACGGAGAATGGTCATTCTCCGTGTTAAATGACACGGAGAATGGTCATTCAAATGTTAAAACACAGAAGAATGGCCATTCTCCGTGTTAGAAACATTCTCCGTGTTAAAAACAAGAAGAATGCCATTCTCCGTTTTAGTAACACGGAGAATGCCTAATTTACACGGAGGATGGTATTTTCCTTGTTAAAATGCAGGAGAATGACTATTATTCGTGTTATATCGACGGAGAACAGTTGACAGAAACCTAATTTTTTATTTTTTGTTTTGTTGAAAGAAATTTGACATGAATAAAGATTCAAGAGTTTTCGTTCTTCTTTCAAAATGATGCTAACTCTTATGGAAAAGAAGAAGAAGATCTTCTCTCCATAATTGACCTAATTGTCGAAAAAGAAGAAGAAGAAAAAGATGAGCGATGATCAGAGTTCGACTGAAAAAAAAGCACGGTGAGCTACGAACGATTTTTACGATCTCTGCTGAAGATGAGAGCAATGGAATTCAGATCTCGACAAGAATCGCAATCTAAATCTGAGTTTATGCGGAGGGGTAGTTATGGTGTTAATTTTGTAAATACAAAGCATCTAAAGGGAATCTTGTAATACTTAACGTGGAAATATATAATTCTGGGCATTTCATAAAACCCATCTTGCGGGTGGATTTTTCATAAAAACAAACCCCGAAATTGGGTTTCTCAGCAATTTTCAGATTCTTCTAATATCTTTTATAAATATTAAATGTAAACACATATTGAGATTATAGATTGGAGATTACCAAACATATGAAAACATCAAGATTACCAAATATATCAAAATATCTTGATATTTGAGAAATCCTTAAAATATCTCCAGATTATTTTTTCCTTCTGGGTAAATATTCCAACTTTCATTGCTTTTAATGAATTTTTTTATTTTATTTTTAAAATCACATAAAACAAATAACCCAATCTCGGAAATTTCAAAAAATAAATAAAAAAAACCCAAGTGATAGGGAAGGGCGTTTTTTCCCTAGAGAACTTTTATTGCTTTTACTGATCATTGTCCTTGTATTGATCATTGCTTTTACTGATCGTTTTCCTTATAAGACTTCCTTTCCTTAGTCATATTTATTCTCTAGTAAAAAAAAAAGGATTGTGTAACGACCCGCTCCGTCCTAGCGGAACGCCGATTCAAACGGCAAGTGCAACGACTCGAACGAGCCGTCGACCCGAAGAGTTGGCATCGACCTGATGAAGAATCGATGTAAGGCTTACATTGGCCCGTCAAGATGAATCCAGACTTAGACTTTCAAAGACGCGCTCGGAGTATCGCTCGGCCGATGCGAACATCGCTAAGGTGGGTGGCTCCGATGAACTCGTCTTTGCTTAGCCTAGACACATAACAATACGGACACTATCACGAGAATCGCTAGGCGATAACCCCGCGCATGCTAATAAATGACTCAACGCACCTAGCTAAGGGAATAATCCCATCTTACATGCTTGTTTAGAAACTCTCGTACCGCACTCTACGCTCGTGCTAAAGCACAAGCTCACGTTCAAGTCCCTTACGCGTTCAACAATGAAACAATGAATGGTTTACAACAATGAAACGGAAGACTATCGACATAGTCGTTCCGAGTAGAGTATAGCAACATTGAAAGACTTCGGGACCGATGGGTCGCCAAGGCGACTCCCGCACGGGGAGTTGCAAAATGTATAAGTGAATGAATGAATCCACGAATGAATGAATGAATACGTGAAAATGAATGAATGAACGAACAAGTGAAAGAAAGAAATGAAAGAAAGAATACATGAAAGACGTTAGCGACATGTATGACGGGCACGTGCAACGGGGCTCGCTACCCGCGCTGCACGGACGCCAACCTGGTCGATAACGTATTTTGGCTAAAGACAGCCGCTATGTTAAATGACAAGTAAAATACGAAATGGTCATGGACAAACGGCACGGACGATAGGGGGAATACCGTGGCCGTCATGAGGAAGGATTCTGCGGCACGGGCGATGGAGGGGAATACCGTGGCCGGCCTAGGCGGAATCAGACATGGAGCTTACGGGCTGCTTTAAGTGGGGGCTCGGCCGCTCAAAGAGACGTAAGGCCAGGCATTTCAAGAGACTATCAAGGTGTACCAGCCATCACGCTTCGATAGGTGAGAATGCCCACGTGATATGTCCAAAATGGCTTGTAAAGCCAGCGACCCATGCATGTAGGTTAAGTGGACTATGCTGGTGGCAATCCACGTGCAAGTTCTTGCATTGAAACAAGTAGTCTAAGTAAACTAAATGAAGTGTCTCCAGAACATGCTTGAAATGTAATCTCTTGAACATGCTTGAAATATAACATCCTGATCATGCTTGAAATGTAACACTCTGAAACATGCCTACGACGTGCTAGAATATGCCTACGACGTGCTAGAACTTGTCTACGACGTGCTAGAACCCGAGACATGGACACGCCCATAACATTGAATGTTTACATGAATCACGTTAAGTACTTCATGTTAATTGTTGACTAACTTGGTTTACCTTGGATATGGAAGGCCGGACGGTAAGTATGGGTAAGTCGTGCATGTATTTTTTATGCGACACTTGAATTCGGCAACACGAGATAGGTCATGAATTATGCCATGAAACTGATCCTAAGACAAGATTAGAAAGACAATGAATGATAGACGGTGCACGAAAGTAAATGGAACGTGTTTGGTAATGATAGCATTGTGGGCGAGCTAGCCTCCCCACCAGTGCATAACAATGTACTGATAACCCCACAGTCTGCTTGCAGGATGCAGGAAACGTCGGCGGGTGCGGAGCTTCCATCGAACGTATTAAGGCGCGGAGCCAACTCCGGGGCCTTGGGACGTTGCAAGAAGCTGAAGCACCCTATACAGGACATAATGTATCGGAACATCGCCATGAATCATTCCATCTTGTAAGCCACTTGGCACGCCTTTTATGTTTCAGAGAGAGAGAGAGAGAGAGAGAGAGAGAGAGAGCTTGAGCGACTTGTAAACTCGGCCTAGCGCCGATTGTAAACTTTTTGAATATCAATAAAGAGTTTGAATTCGCTTTCAACTTGTGTTCGTTTACTTTCCGCTGCAAATGGGGACACTCTGTGTGACTCTATGGCCTAGCTCAAATCGGCCGTTTCTGGACTTGGCCTTGCACGGACGCAACCTAGGCCCGTGCGACATCACGCCTTAGCGTGGACGATCGCTCCTACGGGAACGGGACGTGACAGATTGCTTACATTAAAAACCATGATAAACATTCTAGATGCATGATCAACCAGGGTATCTTATTGCTTGCATACCATTGTTGAGATGCTTATTACTCTCATACAATTATATATTTTGGTTGATGCCGCACATCACTAACACCACTAACCCACCTATGTTATATGTTGTCATAAATGCTGAATGCTGCCATTTTAAGTGTTAAATTACGCGAACTGAAGCGCACCATATTTATGTTTCCAGTACACATTGTATGACTTCATAGCTCCTCGTGCATGATCTATTGTGCCAATAATCGCCTTTATATGTTAGTATATGATTTTATGCTGATTGATAATTAGACTTGGAACTGTAACACTAATAACTCGTGCCTTGTTCCATCTGGCGTTACTTTGACAACATCAAAGTCTTTATACCAATTTTTTTGGGGTCGGCTATTTGTTTCCTTTTCTTCCATTCAGCTTTTTTAAGGGCCATATCTTCGTAGCAACATTACAAAAATCATATTATTTGCTCCATTGGGCATGTCTATATGCAATTATTCATCTTATACGAGCTACAAAAGGGTTGTGCTTGTACCAGATGAGAACATGTCACGCAATTGAGATTCCTCTCATTTTCGTATGGGGAAGAACAAATTATTATTCAGTTAACAAATTTTTGCCCTCTTTACTATCATATTGGACTTGAAATAGACTCTAATCCAGCAAACTGAAATGCTTACAAAAAAAATATTCAGCTCTTCATTAAGGCTTATTGTGCTGTATGATGCCTTCACATGCAGAAACAGGAACAAGAGGAAAGATAAAGAAGTGCATGCAAAAATAATATCATCCACTTAATGCTTTTTTATTTTATTTTTTGTATTTTCATATTCAGAGAAAAGGCGCTTGCGTTCTTGAAACTTCGAAACTCAAATTCCAACCGTCAAAAGAATGCTACAGTCTTCGACATTTGAAACTTAACACGCCCCACTACTTCATCTACCGTTCCATGTCCCAAGGATCATCCGAAAAATGGAAAGACGGCTGGCTTGACTCTCGTTCCGTCTCACAAGATCTAAGACCAAGTTTTGGCACCCGAAATTACTGTTGGCATATTTTTGTCCAGTCGAATGAATTTATGAATTTGAAGGGATAATATTCTTTATAAAAACCTAGTAACCATAATTTAAGAACTTGGAAACCTTTTGGGAAAGATGATCTTAATATTGGATATACATTAGCATTATTAATGTAGTTCTAAATATGTGGAAAATTTTTGTGGAGTTTGTACATTGATTTGTTTGGTGCTCAATTTTATTGACAACATAGTGGCAGCAAGGTGACCCTTTTTTTTTCTTTGAGTGCCTTGTAAATATCATGCAAACAAGAGTTGCATGTTTCATTTTAGCAAGCTTCTTGCAGTTTTCTCTTAGAATTGATTAGTGAGTAGTAACACAATTATAATGATTTTGTGCCGAGGATATGACTATGATTGGCTGATATTGTTTAGTTTCTAAACTCCGAAATTTGAAGTAATTTAACACAAATTTTTGTACAGAAGTAATCTCAAGCTGAGTTTGGTATTTGTGCTACTAATTTAGTCTGGCTTGGAATTGTTGTTGCTTCTTAAATAGCAGCATTAATTTTGAAAGCAGCTTCTCCTTTGTTTCCAAAAGGTTATATAAAAAACATGAACTAGCTTTCTAAACAAATATGTTCTGGGGTTGTTTTTGAAAAAAGAAAAAGAAAAACCACTTCCAGATCCACCCTTCCTGCTTTGGAAAGTTGTACAAATTTGGATCAGCTTATCAAAAGGGGAAAAAAGTGAGCTGGTGTAGAACGTTAATAAAGATGAATGTAAAGACCTGTAAGCACAAGAAAGCGCCCGTGGCCTAATGGATAAGGCGTCTGACTTCTAATCAGGCGATTGTGGGTTCGAGTCCCACCGGGCGTGATTTTTTATTTTTTCCTTTCACAGGTTATTTACATTTTTTTCTCTTTTTCAAAGCTTAAATTATACACAGAAAATTGAAGGGTAAGTATGAATGAAAAATATTTTATATAGTGCATATCTCATGAATGCACAAATTTTTGCAAAAATTGGTACAACCCATCCTATTTGTACAGCGCAGATCCTTCAATTTTTGTCATTCATTGGATTTTAATGGATCTGCACTGTACAAATATTTTTTTGTATCAGAAAAAATAATTATTAATAAATTGGAGAATATATTGTATACACATGTGTATAATTTTAAGTATTTTCAATGTTATTTCTTAATAGTTTTAAAATTGGATGAAATAGTAGTCACCGATAGATTTACATGTGATAGATAAGTTTTTGCTTTTTTTCTTTTACACCATTTCTGATTGGCCTTTTTGTTCAATTTTTTTGCCGAATTGATGGGAAAAGAGATCTCCAATATCAGTAGGTATCGGATTGGATATGCCGTATCAGATTGGTATCGACCTTATTGAATACCGATACTGTAAACTATAGATAACATAAATATTTTTCTCATCATTTGCATTCGAAATTTATTAGTAATAAGAGATTCTCGATATTCACATCTGGAGAACCTCAGTATTTAGTTTCACATAGTCGAAGAAGTGGATAGCTTGATTGGTTTAAATATGGATATTGGGGTCTTTATGTGTACATACTTAAACCATTTTGACAAATTGAATAAGTAATGTGCACATATAATGTGCACATATACTTAAACCATTATGGGATCAAGAATTATAGATTTTCGCCTGCCGAATCCTTGATTTTTAGTATTGTACCATGATATTATGGTTAGATATGTTTCCTGGAGATAATTGGATTTCTAGGATTTTTCATTTCTCATGCATCGAGTAACGAATGAACTATTTCGAGTGCTACTCGCAATCGTGATCGGTGCAGCTATTTATGATTTTATGGGTTTTTCTACAGCAGCAAACGGACCTTGGGCGTACACGAGACTTGTAGAAGCCAATGGATTAACAAGTCTAAGACAGAAAAGAAAAAAAAAAGGGTTTAGGAGCCCTCCCTTTGATCCCTCCTGCGTCAATTTCCTTTCCATAGCGATGATTGGACCGAGGAACCGACCTTTCTCAAGTCATGGAGTATATGTGAAATCAAGGACGGCCCAGAGGATTAGGTTGTCATATCTAGAACTAGTTTTGGTTGTCCCTTGTCCCTTACTATAGGTCGATCCTGGAGGGTCATCCGCGACCCCGACCTCTATTGGGATCACGCCGAGTCTAGGGTTGTCCTAAACAGAAGGGATTGTCCAAGTCTGAAATCTTGTTTGGCTTACCCCTGAGTCGGCCTTGTGTGTGACGATTGTGTATCAATTGCCTTGCGTTTGTTACTCAAGTACTAACAAAAGTGTATACTATTTTCAAGGCTTGTCAAAGGCAAATGGTACATAATGGTAGGTGAGGCATATCTGGTCAATGCCATATCTTTAAAGTAATATTCGCTTATGCTTCTATAGAGAAAGTTGGAATGCTATTATTATTCGCTTGAAGGGATTTCAAAAACTATTTATTATTCTGTCTCAATCTGCATTCACTAAGAATTTGCTTAAAAGAAGAAGTTATTTAACAAGAATGAGAAGAACAGAGCCACACTTGAGAAGAGTTTGAGAAGAAAGAGACAAGAGAGCTTTGATTGGCTTAGAAAGAACCTTATTCTTCTTTTACTCTTGGTTTTTATATCTTTCAATTTCATAGAAGAATCTAGATTTTGAGGAAACGATAATGTTGAGCACTAAAATTTGAGGGTTATGTAATAAATATATTAAAAGCCATTTTCTGCTCCCAACTTTTATTCATTGAAAATATACCCAGAAAAGTTACAGGACCATCTTTTCGAGTTCTAACTTCCAATGTGTTTTCTTGCATGCTTCCTATCTGACCTATTAATCAAATAAATGTTCTACTTTCGTGGTACCATCTTGGCATTCTTGGATGCTCATCTTCAACATAGACTTTATAGTTATAAGACTAAATTATCCGAGTGGCATCTCCACCTATAGTGTTTAGACATTTTTGACACCTTAACCTTTAACTGTTCAATTTTGGCATCCCAACTTTATAAATTAAGCTCTTGAAGCACCTTCCGTCCAAATTTAGTTGCAAATAAAAGTTTGTTATGAACAACATAATATTGTTATTCATTCAATTACAAAAATCAATACATAAACCCAACAAGAAACCAAATTATTAATGATCCAAAAATTGACGAAAGGTGCTTCAAAAGAACAATGTATGAAGTTAGGGTGCCAAAATCGAGCAAAGGAAAGTTAAAAGTGACAAAAACATTCAAATGCTAAAGTTAGGATGTCATTAGAATAATTTAGCATGGTTATAAAGGAGATTTAGACGTTGAAAATTGAAATCATTCTACCAAACCTTCTGTTAGTGCCGAGGCACAATTTTCGATGGAAAATCCTGAAACTGAAACAATTGTATAGACAACGTTTCAAATGCAACACTTTAAAGAAGATGTGCAACAGAGATCCTGGAGGATTCTGAATTACGAGGATCTAAAAAGATTCTACGTAATACACAAAAAATCTAAAGAGACTTTGTGCAAGCAACTATCGGCAGTAGAGCTTCTAAAAAGAAGTTACTGTAAAAGGCAACAGCAGCGATGACAGGCGAGAATGAGATGCTGGGGTGAATGAACCACCGTTGCTCAAAGCTTTATTCGCCCCACACGAGCACGAACAGCTTCCAGGAACCAGCAAGTTCACGAAGAACTTCTGGAACGCTCGTAAGTCAATATTTGAGACTTGAACGGGCTTCCTGGACTTAACAGACTCCCTCAACTCTCTTCTTGGTGCATCTTTCAAAGGAGGCCAATGGGCTCTATTTATAGAGTGGAGTTGAGACTTCACCTCTTCTCCTATCCGATGTGGGACTAAAATATCAATACTCAAAAATAGAGTTTGATATTTTAGATCATCCCACAATCAGCATAGAAGTGTGCCAGTCCACGCCTACCCCCCGAACACTCCCGTGCATGCACGAGACATCCTGGAGTCCGTATCCGAGTCCGAGTCTGCACAACAAAAATTAACTTGCATCCTTGTTGGATTTAATCCTTTTTTCTTCTAGGAAAATACTTCTACATGGCACAAACTTGTGCCCCACTACACCTCATGTGCACACCTCAACACAAGCCATGCATTATATTGAGATACTCACCATTTGGTGTAGCCGATGTGGGACTATCTTTTCTAGTCCAAAGGCAAAAATACCAACAATCCCCCACATATCTCAATATATGGGTTGAGCGTTCCCCACAGTGACTGCCCATCATGCATTAGGAGAGATGTCGCTACGACTTGAATCTTCCCGCATAGGTTAAATAACAGCATGATACAAGAATGGACTAAGCCTTGAATTCTGCACCATAACTGCAATTCTTCCTACTCACATAATGACATCAACTGTGCTTCTGGCTGCACATTGAAGGCCTTGTGCCAGCCTGGTTTCAGTGTATAATTTTTTGGGTGTCTACAAGTTTACCCTCAAGAGACGGCCTGATATCTCTGTCCATACACTATAGGTGAGTTCTTTATAAAGAGTCATGGCATGAAGCATTGCGCTTCTTTGCGATGCTACGCCGCTATGACATGGCTTAAAGTCGAGGCTTTACCCCACCTGGGTACCTCATCGTTGTGTCATACTACTGTAGCATGAGGTCACAGGCCTCTTTGTAGTGCCAAACTACCCAGCATGAAGCCTTGCGCTTCCGTGCGGTGTTACGCCGCTATGATATGGCTCGCAAAGTCGAGGCTTTACCCTACCTGGTACATCTTCGTGGTGTCATGCCACTGTAACATGAGGACATCGTCCTCTTTGTAGTGCTGTCTACAACTCTTTAATTACGTCATACAGCATTAGGCTACCTGCCTATTTGCGGTGCTACGCCGCTGTGACTTGGCTTGCAAAGATGAGACATTACCCTTACCTGGGAACCTCATGGTGGAGTCATCCCACTGTAGCATGAAGTTTCACTCCTTGTAGTGCTGCTCTACCGTGCTTCCTGTAAAGCACACCAGGCATTCACTCTGCCTGAGAACTCATTAAGGCGTTTAAGCCAACCTTCCACAGGATCAGTTTTTTTCGCAGAAAAAATACATAGTAGACAACAGTGGTTATGGGTCCGTATCCCTTCCATGTTCCAGAGAACAAGTACCCACTGCTACCTGATAGTTTTCCAGTCAGTGATCCTCCTTTGAACCAAAAGTTAGATGCCTAGTAGATTTTTCTTTGAACTAATAGCATAAAACTTTATGGTAGGATTACAAAGACACACTATCAGAATGCCTTCAAGCCCATTTTACAAGCTGTGTCATCGACCAACTGGCGCTTGAGGCCTTTCGTGAATGGATCTGCCAGGTTCTCCTGACTCCGAACATCAATCACTACAATTACACCTCTTTTGATAAGATCGTGTACTGCCCTGTGCTTCAACCGCACAGTTCTCTTCTTCCCGTTGAAGAGGTCATTTGATGCCACTGCTGCTGCCGCCTGGTTGTCACAGTATATCGGTATTCACTACCAGAATAAGTCGTTTTAGCGACGCCTAAAGACGTCGCTAAAACAACAATTTTCGTCGCTAAAAATAATTCGCGACGAAATTACCGACGTTTCGGGCTGGTCGCGGAAATGTAAGTCGCTGATCATATAAACGTCGCCAAACGTCGCAATTGCCGACGTTCGCCGACGTATTAATACGTCGGTATAATGCCGACGTCCACCGTCGTGTCGTCGCTCTTTGCGACGTAATATTTAGTGTCGCTACAAGTCGGTAAATTTACCGACGAATTATCGTCGAGTCGTCGGTGATTTAGTGACATATACGAAGTCGCTAGACGTCGGTAAATCCTGAGAATTTCTGGGGATAATTAGCAACGTTTACCGACGTTTACCGACGTCCTGCGATAAATAATGACGTCGCTAAACGTCGGTAGACTGGATAATATTAATTATCTACCGACGTCTACCGACGCACAATTACGTCGGAGGACGTCGGTAAACGTCGTTAATTCTGCAAAAAAAATAAAAAATAAAATACAGAATGTCCATTTCTCCCTGTATTTTAAAAATCTAACCATTTCTCACTGTAGAATAGGATCCAAACAATCACAGAATGTCCATTTCTCACTGTACACAGGTTTCAGTCCCTATAACCAAGTCTACAACAATCACACAAAATATGGTTGTCAGAATGGCTCAGAACACAACCCAAAATTCACACAATGTCCAAGTCTACAACAATCATTCTAGCAATGTCCAAATCTGGTTCGTAAGACAAACTAAACATAATCAGTTCTATTTCACATGCTTAATTGCCAAGTATGGGAACGAATGGCTCAGAACACAACCCAAAATTCATTCTAGCATACATTAGCGTGAATCATCTATGTTCTGTACATATGGTGTAGTATACGTTCTTATCGTATCTAGTATCTGAAGAATGTAACAAAATCAAGATGAACTCACATAATGTAATACTAAGACATCATCTACTACTATATAAGATATAGTGATAGCTTGTCGTATCATTATTGCCGAGGGATGAGGGTCGGAGGACAGTCAACTTTATCTACGGATATATAGTTTCTGCCTCGCCAGTCGAATGGCTTAATTGCCAAGTATGGGAACGAATGGCTCAGAACACAACCCAAATTCATTCTAGCATACATTAGTGTGAATCATCTATATTCTGTACATATGGTGTAGTATATGTTCTTATCGTATCTAGTATCTGAAGAATGTAACAGAATCAAGATGAACTCACATAATGTAATACTAAGACATCATCTACTACTATATAAGATATAGTGATAGGGGCTCGCCGGAGGGAGGAGAAGGGGCTCGCGGTGGAGGAGGAGGATGAGCTGCGCCGGAGGGAAGGGGGTCGGGCTGTCGTTGAGGTCGGGAAAGAGGGGCGGGAACAAAAAATTTAGGGAGAGGGAGAAATGAAAAGTCGAACCGAGGAAACCCTTTTTATCAGAAATTAGCGACGTCCGCAAATACATCGCAAAGCGTCGGTATTCGTTTAATATTCGGCGACGTAATAATCTTTGCGACACTAAACGTTGCTGAACTAATAAAACTAGCGACGTTTTCCGACAAATCAACGACGTTGGTTTTTATTACAGTAAAGGTAGTCGCAATATGTCGCTGTTTGTCGCTATCAGCGACGTATTGTGACGCATACTTTCGGAGTCGCTATCAAGGAATGACTCAGAACATAACCCAAAATTCATTCTAGCATACATTAGTGTGAATCATCTATGTTCTGTACATATGGTGTAGTATATGTTCTTATCGTATCTAGTATCTGAAGAATGTAACAGAATCAAGATGAACTCACATAATGTAATACTAAGACATCATCTACTACTATATAAGATATAGTGATAGGTTGTCGTATCATCATTGCCGAGGGATGAGGTTCGGAGGACGTCGGTAAACGTCGCTAAATTTGCAAAAAAAATAAAAAATAAAATACAGAATATCCATTTCTCCCTGCAGTTTAAAAAGATAACCATTTCTCACTGTAGAATAGGATCCAAACAATCACAGAATGTCCATTTCTCGCTGTACACAGGTTTCAGTCCCTATAACCAAGTCTACAACAATCACACAAAATATGGGAACGAATGGCTCAGAACACAACCCAAAATTCATTCTAGCATACATTAGTGTGAATCATCTATGTTCTGTACATATGGTATAGTATATGTTCTTATCGTATCTAGTATCTGAAGAATGTAACAGAATCAAGATGAGCTCACATAATGTAATACTAAGACATCATCTACTACTATATAAGATATAGTGATAGGTTGTCGTATCATCATTGCCGAAGGATGAGGGTTGGAGGACAGTCAACTTTATCTACGGCTACATAGTTTCTGCCTCGCCAGTCGAATGGCTGCAGGGACTATGTCCTGATCACCATGTCGTACCGTAAATTAATACAAATGGAGCTGGAGCCAAAATACAGAAACCAAAATATGATATCCACCTCAAGTGTAGAGTCGGAGGAGAAGATCTTTTCCACCCTCTCCCTCTCTCACGCTATCAACGTCACAACTTTTCCACCTCAAGTTCTGATCAAGCATTTTCCTTCTCCTCTCCTCCACCATGGCTCTGAACCTATCTGCTCCTCCCTACTTCCCTTCTTCTTATTTGACTCTCTCAGCCACATATGATATCCAGCTCAAGTGTAGAGTCGGGGAAGAAGAAGTGGACATGAAGAGGAGGGGGAAGCAGCACAGCCGTGTCACGCCCCAGAACCAGAATACTGGAGAGCGGGGGAATGACTCAGCCAGCTACGTATTACGGGTAGATAAATACCGTATAATACGATCAATGCTGTCTACAAGACGAGGGGGTGCATACTACATGAAAGTATCCCTATGGTCTCTTTACTTCTATTGTCTCAATCATTCAAACAAGAAACAGAAATAGAGAACATGTGAGATAAAGCAGTAAGACGTCCCAAACGCTCAGTCAAAATGTTCTTGATATCTGGCTTTACAAAATACAGCCAGATGATGTAGTAAGTATACACAATTGTTAGCAGCTGCAGTCTGACTTAGTTACAATTATGCAAAAGTAGGTACAAGACAATCCGACTAACATGTCGGTGCCAAACGGCAAGGTATAAAGTAGATAACAAAACGAGCGGGGAAGTAAGAAACCCACTCGAGTCCTCCTGCGATCATCCCTCTAGTGTTGACCATCTTGGAGGTAGAACTAAGCTGGATCCTCGGGGACCGGCTCTAAATCTGGCCATGCAAAACCAGAGAGGTTAGACCTCTAATAGCAAGTACCACAAGGAAGCACGACATGAGAACTAAAACCAGTAAAGAGAAAATATGATAAATAGATCTCTGCTTGCTACTAGGATTCATATAACATCACGACACTTTGAACCAACCTTCCAACCAAACAAGGACAGAAGTTGGCCCGTTATGTCCTGACATTCTGATCATCTTAGTTAAGTAACAGAGTAGGTACAGTACACAAACAAATCAATTTAAACGGCCATTCAACTACTACGGCTTGCTATTGTGAGTCCCAAGTTATCCTGGAATTTATGCAATAGGGATTCCTCAGTTCTTACTATGTGCGAGCAAGGCTAGTCTACCCAGTTAATCATGTGCGTCATGCATGAATTAGACGAGTCCTAGCAGGACGCCCGTCATCAATATACAATATACAATAATAATATAAGCAGATACTGTTTCCTGCCCGTGTGACAGGTTTACAGTATCTGTGGGAACCAGCCGGCCCGTCGGGTACTACTTGTCCCAAGGGGGCTGCCATGTAAGAACTCGAGAATCTATTCTCTCCATGTAATTATTATTTTATTTAACTTAATAGTCTCTACGTTGAGTGAAATCCCATGCCGTGGATCATGGTCATTCAAATGAGTACTTTCGTACGGGGTACGATATGCGCAACTCTACAACGATACCCGTGCGGCTAGGTTGTAGGTCTTACATAGCGTAATGCAACAATCAAATCTAACCACGGAATAATCATGCCTTGACCATAAAGTACACATGCTTCTTTTGTAGAAAATAAATAAATAATTAATTAATTAGATTGAAGCATGCATGTGTCTGTATGCCGAAGTTCGGGATTAGCCAGTCGATTGCAATAGTTCATAGTTAATATGAACGTGTCTCATTCATTCAATTCAATAAGACGACTAGCCAGTCTCTCAGTTCCAACTAGGAACACATGATCAATTATTAGTCAAGGTCACAATCATTAATCAATGGTGACAAGGCATGAAAGTCAATTAATATTCAGTGGGGTCGAGTCTACAACTCTCAGGGTTTAATTCCAGTCAATCGGGGTATCTATACTCAATTCACGACACATGGTACATCCCACGTAACAATCTATATTTAACAAAAATATTAACATATCATGATTATATCAAGTTTATGCCAAAAGGCGTAAGGATATAAAATGGACGTTAAATATCTAATAAAATATCAATATACAGGGCTATAGAAGATCCAGGATAAGTAGGGTCAGGTCCAGTTGCGCCTAAACACTCAAGTCAGACTACGCTCAAGTCAGCGTACGCTCAGGTCAAGCTACGCTCAAGTCAGCGTACGCTCAGGTCAGGCTACGCTCAGGTCAGGCTACGCTCAAGTCAGCGTACGCTAAGGTCAAGCTACGCTCAAGTCAGGTTCGACTCCTTACTATCCAAGCCAGCGTACGCAAGTCATACGCTCCCAAAAGGCAGCGTATGAACTCCATACGACTCCTTACCATCCAAGTCAGCGTCTGCAAGATATACGCTTCCAAAAGGCAGCGTATGAACTCCATACGACTCCTTACCATCCAAGTCAACGTATGCAAGACATACGCTTCCAAAAGGCAGCGTATGAACTCCATACGACTCCTTACCATCCAAGTCAACGTATGCAAGACATACGCTTCCAAAAGGCAGCGTACGCAAGACATACGCTCCCAAAAGGCAGCGTATGAACTAAACTGCGCTGCGCTAAAGAGCGCGCGCAACTCCGTGATGCAAGCTAAAAAGCTAGCGTACACAAGACATACGCTTCCAAAAGGCAGCGTATGAACTAAACTGTGCTGCGCTAAAGAGCGCGCGCAACTCCGTGACGCAAGCTAAAAAGCTAGCGTACACTGCTCACTGTCTTCTCCAAACAGCAAGGACTCTATGGTTGCACCCCAAAGCTTCAAAAGTCCATAACTTGGTCAAAACAAGTCCAAATCCAACTTTCCAAAGGTCAAAATTGGGTAGAATAAAATTCTCTACAACATGGAACCATCAAAACTTGCAACCAAAGAAGTTTGATAGATCAAAACCACCAAAATCCAAAAATAACTAATTTCTAGATCTACAAAAATTAAGACTTCGAAATGAAAAATGCCAAGTTCTAAACTCTCTTAGGATCATGAGAAGAAGATAATTGAACTATAAAAACATGGGTTCTCATGTGAAGTAAGTTGTACTTGCCTACGGTTTGGTAGGTGGAGGGAGTGATGAGGAAGAAGAAGAAGAGTGATGGTGAAGGAAAAATAATGAAGAGAGAGAAAGGGGATGGGGGCTTTAAATGGAAGGGGTGGTGGTAGGTGGGGGTGTTGGGTTCATGTTGAGCCAACTAAACTAAACCAAACCAAGCCGAACCCAAAGTAAGACTAAAGCAGAGAATAAAAGCAGAAAATAAAATGCAGGAATAAAATTGCAGAAATATTAATTAACATGAATTAAAGGAATTTAAGTACAGGATAATACATGATAAATATTAAATAAATACATTCGAGTAGTACATGTATAAAAATACGTTTTCTGGGAACGGGGAGTGACAAGCCGGCGGCATGACCCGGAGGAAGTACAGAGGTTTTCTTCAACATACGTAGGAGAACTATAAGGATATATCTTTTCACAACATATCACCTTGTCAAAGACCCTTAATGTGACAACCATGTTACCGCGGTGTCGAAAGACTAACATGTCATAATTTTCTAAGCCGTGTGTTTTGACATAATCCTCCAATCGGATTTCAGTTCTATGTAATAATGCAAGATTACGACATAGGAGGAAAGAGTTGGAAGGATTATGTCAAAACACACGGCTTAGAAAATTGTGACATGTTAGTCTTCCGACACCGCGGTAACATGGTTGTCACATTAAGGGTCTTTGATAAGATGACATATTGTGAAAAGATATATCCTTATAGTTCTCCTACGTATGTTGAAGAAAACCTCTGTACTTCCTCCGGGTTATGCCGCCAGCTGTGCTGCTTCCCCCTCCTCTTCCTGTCCACTTCTTCTCCCCCGACTCTACACTTGAGCTGGATATCATATGTGCCTGAGAGAGTCAAATAAGAAGAATGGAAGTAGGGAGGAATAGATGGGTCCATAGCCATGGTGGAGGAGAGGAGAAGGCAAAACTGAATCAGCATTGTCTTCCGGATCATCCTCATCAAGGCATAACGGGCTGCTCAGCGTGCCCAGCTTCTTCAACTTCTCGCTGGCTGCAGAGTCGAAATGGGAACGGGTCTTCTTTGTCGACCCGGAGCTCTGACTCGCACTCGTCGCCGCGCTACCGGTTTCCTCTCCTCCTCTGACGCGGGTCATAAGAAAAGAAATTTCGTACCTCTTCTTCACATAAACATCATTGTCGTCTTGTACTCGAGCCTAGCCTCCTCGTCTGTGACGCTATCCAACTTCTCGGAGTCATCGGAGAAGGAGTCGAATGAGTCGGCGGTGATAGCAGATGATTGTAAGACAGGGAGCGAAAAGACAGGCGAAGAAGAGGACGATACGAGTCGAACGGGAGATTCGAGTGACAATGTAGGCACCGAGAAGTCGGATAGCGTCACAGATGAGGAGGCTCGAGTACAAGACGGCAATGATGTTTATGTGAAGAAGAGGTACGAAATATCTTTTCTTATGACCTGCGTCAGAGGAGGAGAGGAAACCAGTAGCACGGCGATGAGTGCGAGTCAGAGCTCCGGGCCGGCAAAGAGGACCCGTTCCCATTTCGACTCTGCAGCCAGCAAGAAGTTGAAGAAGCTGGGCACGCTGAGCAGCCCGTTATGCCTTGATGAGGACGATCCGGAAGACAATGCTGATTCAGTTTTGCCTTCCTTGGATGGTATTGATTCTGTAGATCCGTGTATAAAAGAGGAAGAGATTGGGAGTAGAGTGGACCCGGAGGGAAATGAGAGATTGAAAGCTGGGTCAATATCCAAGAAGCGAAAGAGAGTCGAGGATTCTGATAGGTTGTCGTATCATCATTGCCGAGGGATGAGGGTCGGAGGACAGTCAACTTTATCTACGGCTACATAGTTTCTGCCTCGCCAGTCGAATGGCTGCAGGGACTATGTCATGATCACCATGTCGTACCGTAGATTAATGCAAATGGAGCTGGAGCCAAAATACAGAAACCAAAATACAAAATACAGAAACCAAAATACAAAATACAGAAACCAAAATACAAAATACAGAAACCAAAATACAAAATATAGAATCCAAAATAGGACCCTCTGTGAGAACGGATGGCTCAGAACACAACCCAAACGGAGAGGATATTCTGAGAGATCCATCTGAGAGGGACGTATACTCTGAGAGATCACCTTTACAAGAATTATATCAGTAGTGGGATCGAGTGTTGGAGGAGATATTATCAAAGTATACGTCCTACTCAGATGGATCTCTCACCGTTACTATTTTTTCCTGACAGCATGGTGGATGTGCTCCGTCCACAGATTCTTGCACTGAGCCAAAACTTTGTCCCGAAGCTCAAGTGGACATCCTTGGTGTAGAGCTCGAGCGAGAGGTTCCTGACAGCATGGTGGTCTCCTTTGTTAAAGTATCCGTGCTCGTCCCACAACCAATGTGGGATGAGCACGGATACTTTAACAAAGGAGGCCACCATGCTGTCAGGAACCTCTTACTCGAACTCTACACCAAAGATGTCCACTTGATCTCCGGGACAAAGTTTTGGCTCGGAGCAAGAATCTGTGGACGGAGCACATCCACCATGCTGTCAGGAAAAAATAGTAACGGTGAGAGACCAATCTGAGTAGGACGTATAGTTTGATAATATCTCCTCCAACACTCGATCCTACTACTGATATAATTCTTGTAAAGGTGATCTCTCAGAGTATACGTCCCTCTCAGATGGATCTCTCAGAGTATCCTCTCCGGTTGGGTTGTCGTATCATTATTGCCGAGGGATGAGGGTCGGAGGACAGTCGACTTTATCTACGGATACATAGTTTCTGCCTCGCCAGTCGAATGGCTGCAGGGACTATGTCCTGATCACCATGTCGTAGTCCAATATAATCCAGAGATTGACACAGTTCTAATTCATATATGTAGTCCAATACAAATAGTCTAATACAAAAACAACCCAATACAAATAGTCCAATACAAATAAGTACTAATAGCTAATGAGAACCACGATGCTCACGCAAACGCTCAGTGATACGTTCACGCAACCACCTCGAAAAAGTGAGATTTTTGGCGCGAGGAGAGATGTCGTCCCTTGTAAGGACTGCATGAAGAGAACTCTCGGTCTCACTAGCTACCGGTGCTGGATGAATAGAACTCCCGGTCTCACTAGCAACCGGTGCCACTTCCTCCTCAACTGTAGGAGGAGCCACCTCAGCATTCACTGTTTTCTTCAAACGACGTGCCGCTCCTCAGGTCATGGGTGTCATCTGGTAAGATCGATAGTTACAAATAATATAATTGTAACATAAGCAAGCTAACTAAAGGAACCATCATATAATTTGAGTACATTTTCGAAAGCCGATAAAGTATGAAAAATTCAATTTTTTGCCAAGTGTGAGAACGGATGGCTCAGAACACAACCCAAGATTCATTCAAGCATACATTAGTGTGAATCATCTATGTTCTGTACATTTGGTGTAGTATATGTTCTTATCGTATCTAGTATCTGAAGAATGTAACAGAATCAAGATGAACTCACATAATGTAATACTAAGACATCATCTACTACTATATAAGATATAGTGATAGGTTGTCGTATCATCATTGCCGATGGATGAGGGTCGGAGGACAGTCAACTTTATCTACGGTTACATAGTTTCTGTCTCGCCAGTCGAATGGCTGCAGGGACTATGTCCTTGAGACAGTGAACATATACACCATGAATCCAAACCCCATATTCACATTTACTAATCCAAATGGATGCAGGGACTATGTCCTTGCCTCTCCGATTGGTTGTCGTATCATTATTGCCGAGGGATGAGGGTCGGAGGACAGTCAACTTTATCTACGGTTACATAGTTTCTGCCTCGCCAGTCGAATGGCTGCATGGACTATGTCCTTGAGACAATGAACATATACACCATAAATTCAAACCCCATATTCACATTTACTAATCCAAATGGATGCAGGGACTATGTCCTTGCCTCTCCGGTTGGTTGTCGTATCATCATTGTCGGGGGATGAGGGTCGGATGACAGTCAACTTTATCTATGCAGGGACTAAACGTCGCTGAACTAATAAAACTAGCGACATTTTCCGACAAATCAACGACGTTGATTTTTATTACACTAAAGGTAGTCGCAATATGTCGCTGTTTGTCGCTATCAGCGACGTATTGTGACGCATTCTTTAGGAGTCGCTAAATCCAAAAATATTAGCGACGTTTTAAGTTGGCGTCGCTAATTTCGTCGCTAATATGACTTATTTTGGTAGTGATTGCCGGTATCTGAGCCCCAACCACCGGAAGATCATACATGAGCTCCCGAAGCCACTCTGCTTCATCTGCAGCAGCATTCAATGCAAAGAATTCAGATTCCATGGAGGAGCGAGATAACATAGTCTGCTTCTTCGACTTCTACGATATAGCAGCTCCGCCTATGGCGAATACGAATCTATCTGTGGAATACTCGCTCTCCATATCTGAACACCAGCTAGCATCACTGAAGCCTTCCACTACTGACGGATCTCCGCTGTAGAAAAGTGCATATGTCTGAGTTTTCTTGAGATATCTCATAACACGCTTCACAGCTTTCCAGTGCTCAACGCCTGGATTGCTAGTGAACCGACTCAGCATTCCCACGGCAAAAGCTATGTCAGGCCTTGTGGCAGTAGTAGCGTACATCAAGCTTCCGATGACGCTAGCGTACTCCAACTGCCTGACGCTTTCCCTCGAATTTGGCTCCAGCTTCTGATCACTCCGGTACGGTGTATCAATAATAGGAAGATCTTGATACCGTAGCGAGTGAGCATCTTCTCAATATAATGAGATTCCAGTACCTGTCCGGATGATCTTGAGCCCCAAGATTACGTCGGCATCCCCCAAGTCCTTCATACTGAACTTGGTCGAGAGGAATTTTTTTGTCTCTGTGACGCAGCTTAAATTCGTACCTAGGATTAGCATGTCGTCCACGTAAAGACATACGATTACTCCTCTTCCGTCAGCAAACTCCGTATAGACACACTTGTCTGTTTCACTGACCCTGTAGCCATTTGACCTTATCACCTTGTCAAACTTCTTATGCCACATTTTGGGAGCTTGTTTCAAACCATACAGAGACTTTATCAACTTGCAGACTTTGTCTTCCAGACCTCTGACGACAAAACCTTCTGGTTGTTGCATGTAGATCTCTTCGGTCAGCTCGCCATTAAGGAATGCCATTTTCACATCCATCTGATGTATCACCAGCTTGTGTATTGCTGCTAGAGCAATTAACAATCTGATGGTTGTCATCCGAGCTACTGGAGCATAAGTGTCAAAGTAGTCGATCCCCTGCTTCTGAGCAAACCCCTTGGCCACTAGCCTGGCCTTGAACTTGTCAATGGTTCCATCTGCTTTCATCTTCTTCTTGAATGTCCATTTGTATCCGATGGGTCTTGCTCCTTCTGGCAGGTCAACCAATACCCATGTGTTGTTGGAGGTGATTGAGTCAATCTCGTTGTCTATCGCCTCCTTCCAGAATACAGTATCTCTGGTCTTCATCGCCTCATCATAGGTAAGCGGATCTGCTTCCACATGATAGGTGACGAAGTCATCTCCGAAGTCTTTCGGCCTCCTCGTTCGCTTAGTTGACGGCTCAGCGAGTTCTGGTTCAGCTGGTGTCTCCTTGACGACAGCTTCATCTTGGACTACTGGTTCATTAAAGACTTCTGTCTACTTTGTACCCTCATCATTCTCCGGAAGATCCACGAGAACAATATTCTTGTGTTTTGCAAACTTGTCTTCAAAGTATTCAGAATCACGAGATTCGATGATATGGTTTGACTCGATATCAAGGAATCTCCGAGCATCACTCTTCTCGGCATACCCCAAGAAGATCGCCTTCGTAGTCCTTGTCCCTAGCTTCTGAATCTTCAGATCCGGGAGCTTCACATAAACCAGACACCCCCACACTCGAATGACATTCAAGTTAGGTCTGACTTTGAACCAGAGTTCATGAGGAGTTATGTCGGAAGTTGCATATGGTACTCTGTTCAGAATGAACGTCGCCGTTAGTGCAGCTTCTCCCCAGTAGCACTTTGGAAGACCCGCAGTCAACAGCATGGAGTTCATCATCTCTGTCAACGTTCTGTTATTCCTTTCTGCTACTCCGTTGGATTGAGGAGAGTACGGAGCCGTTGTCTCATTGATGATTCCATGTTCTTTGCAGAATGATAAGAATTCATGAGACCGATACTCCCCGCCTCGATCACTCCTTAACCTCTTAAGTTGTTGTCCAGTTTGCCGCTCAGCCTCGGCCCTGAACTCCTTGAACTTCTCGAATGCTTCGTCTTTAGACTTGAGCAAGTAGACGAAAGCATACTTTGAGAAGTCATCGATGAAAGTAATGAAATACTTCATCCCGGCCATTGTAGAGAATTGTTTGAAGTCACAGATATCTGAGTGAACCAACTCCAGAAGATCTGTGCTTCGATGGACCCTGTGGAAGGGTTTCCTTGTGATCTTCGTCTGAGCACATACTTCGCATTTCTCTACCTTACCCCCACACTTGGAGATTAGTCCTAGACTAGACATTCTGTTAATCCTTTTACAATGAACATGTCCTAGCCTATTATGCCACAACTCAAGAGAATAATCAGAAAAAGTGATTGCATTTATATTATCATGCTGGGTTACAACAAGCTGAATCTTGTACATTCCTTCAGTTTGGAAGGCTTTTCCGAAGAATGTACCCTTCTTGGACATCACCAACTGGCCAGCATTGATGTCCATCCTCAAGCCTGCGTTGCAGAGCAGACTTCCAGAGATCAGGTTCTTAGCAATTACTGGAACATGCTTCACACCTTGAAGCGTCAGAGTGTTCTCCGATGTGAGTTTCAGCTCCACCGTCCCGATCCCCAGTACTTCAGCTTGTGCCTGGTTTACCATTATGACCTTCTCTGAAGTTGGCTCATAAGAGACGAACCAGTCCTTGTCTGAACAGACATGGCAGGTCGCACCAGTGTCTATCCACCAGTCCAAGTCAGCCCCCACAGTTGCAACCTGTGCTATCATGGCAACTAGATTAGTAATCATGGAAACCTTACTAGGCTCACCTTGTTCTTTGGGCTTGGACTTGCATTCGGATTTGTAGTGGCCCTTCTTGCCACAATTGAAGCAAGTCACATGGGACTTGGACTTCTGCTGCTTGAAAGCAGGACCCTTCACTTTCAGATTCGTGAAGTCCTTCTTTTTGCGATGAGAAGCCGCCTGCTTCCCCTGGTACTCTCTGGTTTGGACCAGATTAGCCTTCGCCAGTTGCTTGGACAAAGTATCCATCTTCTGTTGAGAGCGCATCTCGTCCTCAACATGGATCTCTTGCAAGAAATCTTCCAAGCTAATTTCCATCTTCTTTCGATGCATCCTTGCATAGAAGTTGCTCCATTCTGTAGGAAGTTTCGCGACGATCCCTCCAACGACAAACTTGTCGACGAGGGGCATGTTCTCGTCTTCTAGTTTCTGACGTAACTTCAGAAACTCCTTCACTTGGGGCAGCATCGCCTTCTCGTCTTCGAAGGTCCACTTGTGGTATTTTTCTACCATGAAGATCTTGGACCGGTTCTCGTCATCTTCATAGAGCTTTCCCAAGGAGTCCCATATCTCTTTGGCAGATGTCTTCTTGGAGTAGGACTCTGCCAGAGAGTCTTCCATGGAATTGAGTATCAGTAGTTTGCATATACTGTTTTCTCTCTTCCACTTCGCTTGCTTGGTCGTAGCAGCGGCCACAGCCGCAGCAGATCCAGTGGTTGGAACAATCGGTTCTTCTTCTGACAGCACGTGATCAACATTCACGAGTTGAAGATTTAAAGTGACATTTCGTTTCCATATCTGGAAGTATTCGCCATCGAATTTCTCCAACTTGTTAAAGCCGGTATCGATGAGCGAAGCACGAGAGTTATCCATCTTCTCAATAAAGCTTTGAGATTGTTATTGCCGAGGCACAATTTTCGATGGAAAATCCTGAAACTGAAACAATTGTATAGACAACGTTTCAAATACAACACCTTAAAGAAGATGTGCAACAGAGATCCTGGAGGATTCTGAATTACGAGGATCTAAAAAGATTCTACGTAATACACAAAAAATCTAAAGAGATTTTGTGCAAGCGACTATCGGCAGTAGAGCTTCTAAAAAGAAGTTACTGTAAAAGGCAACAGCAGCGATGACAGGCGAGAATGAGATGTTGGGGTGAATGAACCACCGTTGCTCAAAGCTTTATTCGTCCCACACGAGCACGAACAGCTTCCAGGAACCAGCAAGTTCACGAAGAACTTCTGGAACGCTCGTAAGTCAATATTTGAGACTTGAACGGGCTTCCTGGACTTAACAGACTCCCTCAACTCTCTTCTTGGTGCATCTTTCAAAGGAGGCCAAGGGGCTCTATTTATAGAGTGGAGTTGAGACTTCACCTCTTCTCCTATCCGATGTGGGACTAAAATACCAATACTCAAAAATAGAGTTTGATATTTTAGATCATCCCACAATCAGCATAGAAGTGTGCCAGTCCACGCCTACCCCCCGAACACTCCCATGCATGCACGAGACATCCTGGAGTCCGTGTCCGAGTCCGAGTCCGCACAAAAAAATTAACTTGCATCCTTGTTGGATTTAATCCTTTTTCCTTCTAGGAAAATACTTCCACATGGCACAAACTTGTGCCCCACTACACCTCATGTGCACACCTCAACACAAGCAATGCATTATATTGAGATACTCACCATTTGATATAGCCGATGTGGGACTATCTTTTCTAGTCCAAAGGCAAAAACACCAACACCTTCATCCCCATACCTCTCATAAGCCAAAATCTCACCATGTTTGCTTTATAAAAAAATAGGGTAAGAAATTGTCCATTTAAATGATATAAATCCTACAAGTTTCTGATTTTACATGCTTAATACCCAAGAGATGAAACTAGTAGAAAATAGAAATAGTTTTGTGTTTCTTTTCGAAATTCCGAGATCATCGAGCACATATGAATTGATTGTGACACAAACTCATAATAGCCGTGCGTTGAACCCTCACAATCTTGGAAGATACTTAGAGAGAGTGGAGTCCCCACTCTATGAATATATAGATTACTAGGAAGGAGTGGTGACATAGGCATTGAGAGGTGGAGATCAAAACAATGCTCATCTCCTACATATGGAAGCTTGATATTTGTCTGATCCCCTTTGTGGGCTGTTACCTCTAAAATAGGTAGTTGAATTAGACTTAGAGAGGGATGGGATGCTTGCTGTCAACTTGATATAAAGTATGCTCAAATTTTAAGTCGTCTCTTGTGTTTAAAGTAAGTTTGATTGTCTTGATAATGACAATGCACATCGGCTAAAGTTTGCGGTTGATATCGAATCTTTTCCTACGTATCTCCTACTTATGGAAGTTTGATGTTGAGATATTTTAGCAAATACCTCCCTTCAAAATATGGAAACTATTATATACCTCCGTTACTTAAAAAAAAAAACTAAGAGATATCTTCGTTTTTGGACGAAATAGTCAAAATCTTGGTTAAATAGTGGCAATATATCTTAGTTTTTTTTTATTGTTCTATAAAAAAGGAGTATTTCTTAGTTTTTTAAAATAGAGGAGGATGCTAGATTTAATATTTAAATTGGAACTTTTTTTAAAATATCCCTTTGATTTTTGACTCCGTGTGGTTGTTACTTCTGCATTAGGTAGTTGAATAAAACTTAAGAGAAGGTTGGGGGTGCTTTGTTGTGAAGTTGATATAAGGAATGCTCAATTTCAAGTCCTCTCTTGATTAAAAGTAGTTTGATTGTCTTGATAATGAAAATGCACATTGGCTTTACTTTGTCTAGTAGGTGTTCTTTAGTTGATGCCACAAAGTATGTCCATTCTTCACACTGATCACATGAATTTCACAAACTTCTAAAGAATATTTTTGTAAGAAGTGTATTAATAAAACTTCTGAAAGCAACCTTCTTGTGCTTCGAAAACTACTACATGAAAATCAGCAGGTTTACCCCGAAAAAAATACAAAATCATAGAACGAGGAGGCATGATCCTGTACAAATGGGTTTTCCATTTCTGCATAAAAAGGTTTAATTTTACTTACTCGTTTCGCGACTTTCCACCGAACCAAACACGGACAAAGATCAACGTCATGCGCTAGTAAGAAAAAGAAGAGCACACCCTTATTGTCAATGGAAGCTAAATATTCGATTGCTGTCATGAAAAATCGATAACCTTGTAACTGATCAGAAAAAAGTTCTTGAGCAACTAGGGCACTAGTACTAGTGCAAAAAAGATGAGATCGCAGTAATGTAGTAACAATACCTAGGTACTAATTGTTGTGGTAAAGAAACAAATTCCTAGAGAAAATCTTAAGAACAAAAAGGGAAATAGCACTATTTTCAGGAACAAGAGCTTTCAAAGTGATAGAACCCCTAATTCTAGTTCAAGACAAGGTGCGTCGAGTGATTCTAGGCTGGCCAGGGGTTGAGTTGCTCTAGCTGAAGCTAATTTTGGTTGCCCTTGGTCCTTAGATATATTTTTTTTTTTTATAAAATCAAGATTACAATGTGCTTTTAGTTTGAACGATACCGTAAAATCTTAATTATAACAATAACAACAAAAAGAGTATGGGGTTAGCGAGGGATTGCTCTATGCAAAACTATAGAGAGGAGTTGCTCAAGTCCGAAGTCTTGTTGGACTTACCCGTGGGCCGGCCCTAGCCAACCTGCCTCCTCGCACACATGAGATTAGATCCAAATGGATTCAAAGATTATCCCTCTTAAAAGTATAGGAGCAAAAATGTGTGTAAGGCTTCGAGGAGAAGGTTAACCATCCTAGTACTCTTCTCGACCATCACACGTGCACTTGAGCTGCAATGCTTCATTACTCGTCGTATGTTCATGACATCGACTGTGGAGGAAACTAAAAATAGCTGGCACTAAGATTTGAACTAAAGACCAATAATATATAAGACTAATATGATAACTACTACATCATAACTCTTTTGACTTAACAATGACCTATAGTACATCTTTGTTTTATTCTAGATATGTTCATGTTGATGTCTCTATAATCTTTAAGTCCTGAACCGCTCTGGGCAAGGGCTGCCACTGCCGAAGACAAGGGAGTTTTGGTTGTTAATCTCATAATACCAACATAATATGTACATTTTGTCATTTGTAAGGAATAGGGGCCTTTTCACTTTCTGAAAGCTTGTCATGGAATGATTTCACCAGTTAAACCCAACAGAAGATTTGATCATAAGAGTTTAGAACTTTTTAGCTTTCTAGAAAGCTTGCAAAAGTAAAGCATTCTCTTCTTTAATTCCCCAATTTTACATAATCCGCCTAAAACTGATTTATTCATTAAGTATTGTTTGTTTGTCAAACTCATTCCTAAAAGAAGCAAAAATACCTAGGGTGGGTTTCTAATTTTTCAAACTCGGCCATGAAAAACCGTTGGATTACATTCATATATATGATATCTTGATTTTCTCAACCGACTACAGAAAAAAAAATCAGTACACTTTCAATGTTGATGAAATTCACGTGTCACATTCATATTACACAAGTTCTTATTCTTAGTTATTTTTCGAGTTTTTGTAGTGAATTGGAAAGACAAAAAAAAGATTGACGTGCGATGTACAACGATGTATGAAACAGTGAAACTGAGCTATACAGCTATAACTTTTTTGTTGCGATGTCCGACATAACGTACGGAACTTTGTGCACATTGCGTTGTATAATTTGGATCCACTGTCCCGAATTTTTATACATACACACACATCCATACCTCCCTCACGGTTCGATCCCAAGACCGACTGCCTAGTTAGGACACCTCTCTTCACTGACCACAAGAGTCAGCTTGGTTCGATTATACAGTTACTATAACTTACCAAACAGAGATTCCTATCATCTAAACCTTTAAGACACTTCTGGTTACACTTTACCTATAACACTTGAATCTTTATACATCTAGACTCCCAAGTGCCATTCAAAACTTAGCACTCCTTAAATTATTGGTGTGGATGTTTGGTCTGACACGCCATTGTTGTCTTCTTGGCCAATCAATCCATTTTACAGGATATTGACATGTTAGTGTAACATCAAACCATATGTGTGTGACATCGAAGGAAAAAAATTGAAGATTGGAGTAGTGGCATAGAACTGACTTTTGGAAGGGAGTTTTGCACATTTATTGGCGCATGTTGGTCATGAGTCAACATAGGAGAACATGGGTTCCCACACATACACATAACACCATTATTCGTTTTTGGACCTAGAATCGAATAAGAGTTCGGATTCGATTTAAAAAAATTATAATCAATTTTGTTTTTAAAATACTAAAAGAAATTATTCGGTGGTCCAAAACTAAAAATCGAATAAGACATACAATTATTCTTCCAATTGTATGCATATTTTATAATTAAAAATGTGTATATTTTGAAAACAATAATTATATGTATGTCTTTTGAAGTCAAATTTTGGTAATTTAACAACTGGACTAACTTTACAATACAATTAAACAATAAAAATAGCACAACAGAACAAACCCAATAAAAACGAATGGTTTTTATCGGTTCGGTTTTGATTATATCTAATTTTGGTTTGATTTCGACTTTAATTTTTAGAATTTTGATTTATTCAGACTATCTCGATAAGAATAAACCTAAAACTCACTCCCACACAACACCACCTCTTTTTCTTTTCTCGTGTGAAAGGAAAGAAATGAAGTGAAATGCTTTGATCCCATATCCTCACCTTGAAAACCTAGCAATGGGACTAGGTAAGCATTTGCATAGCTTAGAATATGTTTATCCATGGTACCCTCCCTAATAGAATAGAGTGGGGGGGTGGGGTGGCTAAGCGAGGATAGTGAGTGTGCTCATTAGCCAGCCCCCTCTCACTTTCCAAAGAGATCTCAAAAGGCCAACGTGCTCTTCGGCGCGAGGGGGCGGTGTTGCGACCGGTGGTGGGTGGGCGCGCGGGCGGGCGAGCCCATCATGCACCCAACCTCATCATTCGTTCCGCGTCCGGGATGGGCCAACCCCACACGAGTGTGACCTCTCTCAGGATCAACTAAAGCAGCGAGAGCCAGGTGTCGGTGAATTCGTCTTCAACTCGTGCAACGTTTGATTCGCGGAATCATAAAATTGAAAAAAAATAAAAAATTATGTATTTCATGTATTTGAATGCCAAATAAAATGATTAAAAAAACTTGTTCACATATGGAAAAAATCTTGATTTTTTCAAAAATCAAAAATTAATAAGAATTACAATTTTTCAATAACAAAGAATTAATTTTCTTTCGTTTCCTTTCAACGGACCAATTGGAAATGAAACGAGGCCTCAAGGGAAAGTGAGTATAAGCTAAGGTCTCATTCGGTTGGCGGAATATTAGGATTGGAAAAGAAAAGTCATTCTTTTCCTATATTTAGATATCAAAGGAATGTATGAGGACAGGAAAATAATTTCCAGAAAAAAAAAATGAAGAAGGTGATTCCTCACATCCAACTAAGTATTTACTTTCCCACTGTAGGAAATTTACTTTTCCTTTAAAAAAAATTTTTCCTCCAACACTGGAAAGAAAAATGAATAAAAATTATAATTTCTCAAAAAAAGAAAAGGAACTAGGAATTGATTTCCCTTCCTTTCCTTTCTGATATCAAATTTTAGAATTGTTTTTACTTCTGATCTCCATTTTTTCAAAGCACTCAAACACAAGAATTAAAAAAAAAAAATATGTCCGCACATGAATTTCTATATTTTTTTAACTTATCATAGTTCGTCAAACCAAGCAGTTCCTAAGGTATTGTTTGGGAAGAGGAAAAAATGGGAAGAAGAAAAATGTTGAGAAAAAAATGAGTAAAAAATTAAAAATATTGGTGTTTGGGAAGGGGAGGGAAGAGGAGAGAGAATTTTGGAAGAAAAATTCATGCGGACTCTACTCAAAAATTTACCTCCCAAAAGTGGAAAAAAAAATGGAGAGAGTTGAGAGGATTGTGGAAGGAATTATCCATCTACCCTTAGTTTTATTTATGATTTGAAAAAAAAAATCAAGAATAGAATGATAATTATATCTATCTCCACAACTAAATAAAATATTGTTTTTAAAATTTTTATTCCTCTACTTTTTTTGTTATTCAAACAAGTGAAAGAAAAATTAATTTTATCTTCTTTTTGGTTAAGTTTTTCAAACACTGTGAGAGGTAAGGAAGGAAAAAATAAGCAATGAGAGTGAGTCAAACATTCCCTTCCCGTCCCCTGTTACTCTCTCTCTTATAAAAGCAATGAATTGGCTCAGACCCTTCTCATTCCACTTCATCACTTTCACTCTCTTCTTCTTCTTCTTGAAAACAAATGAATGGTAAGTCGAGTGAAGTGCGTTTCGTATGAGTTGATGCACATTGGCAGATTCCTAATCATCCTTTCCCCTCCATAGGAAACACTCATCATTGCATTGCTCCCCAAAACTCTCTCTCTCTCTCTCTCTCTCTCTCTCTCTCTCTCTCTCTCTCTTAAACATATATAGGAAGCTAAGCTTTTAAGCCATCTCCCCCCCTCCCTTCCTCTTCCAAAGGGTCCCCTCAGCTCAGCAGTTCAGTCATGAAGCCTTCTTCTTATTCGTCGTCGTCGTCGTCGGTCCTTGGCTTCTACGCCTTCCTGACCCACGGCCTGGACGACCTGGAGCGCTCCTTCGCGTCGTCGGACTTCATGTCGCTCCAGTTCCTGCAGAGGGTGGTGAGCCTCCTCCGCTCCTTCCACTCCCAGCTCACCCAACTGGTCCACGAGCTCCACCTCCCCGTCGGGGAGAAGTGGCTGGACGAGTACATGGACGAGAGCTCGCGCCTCTGGGGGGCCTGCCACGTCCTCAAGCTCGGCGTCTCCTCCATGGAGGCCTACTACTCCAACGGAGGGGCCGACGTCATCTCCTCCCTCGACAATCCCCGCGTCGCTCGACAAGTATTCCTCTCTCTCTCTCTCTCTGTTAGTTTCGCGCGTGTTCAAGTATTGTATGTTTGTGTATATAGGTATTAATGCGGGCAGTCTCCGTTTGCCGGAGGGAAGCAATGGGGCTGGAGGAGGAGAACAGGATGGTGGCGGAGACGAGGATCGAGCCGCTGAACCTGCGGTGGTGGTTCGACGAAAGGGTGGAGTCCAAGCTCAACGGCTTCAACGGATTCAGGGGGGTCCTCTACGCGATGAGGAACGTCAGCTCGTTCCTCCTCGCGATCCTGGCCTGGGGACTGGTATGCTGGTGGCCCAACTCCGGGCCGGGCGGGGCGGCGGCCAGCATCGAGGAGGGCTCGCTCTTCTTCGGGTCCGGGGGGTTCATGGCGTCCATGTCCCGGCTGCAGCAGAGGGTGGCAGAGCAGATAGAGCGGATGGTGAGAGAGGAGGGAAGGAGGCCAGGGGTGCTCTTGTACGAGTTCCGAAGGGCGAGGGAGTGCGTGGAGGAGGTCAAGGAGAAGATGGAGAGGGGCGGCGGTGCCCGCGGACGTTTGGACGACAAGGTGGTGGAGGCGCTGAAAGGTTGGTTTGGGCAGTTGAGATCCGGGACTGAGAATATAGTTGGCCAGCTTGATGACTTCTTTGATGAGATTGTGGAAGGAAGGAAGAAGCTCCTGGACTTGTGCAGTCATAGATAATCAATAATTAAGCTGCTGCTGCTGCTGAAATTAATGATGATGGTAACAACAACATGAGAGTGGAATATATAAATATATGATGCAACATTTTGTTGATTTGGTTTCTAACTTGTAAGGATAGTAGTAGAGGATTATATATGAATTGAATATAAGAGGGGGAAGAATTGAATGAATGAATGCCTGGAAAGGAAAGTGTGTCCCCAGAAACTAGCTTTCTTTCTACTGTTAAAACTTTTGATCAACAACAGAACCAGTCCTGAGTCGCTTGTAATAGTAGTTTTCTTGTTTCTTCTGACGTCGTCTTTTCTTACTGGTCTACTTTTTCATGCTTGCTTCTTCTTTTTCTCCAATCTATGATTACTGATTCCACTGGTAAAAGAAGGGGCTGGCTGGCTAGAGATTCTTTGGTTCTCTGTACTTCTATCACACAGAAAAGAAATGGTGAGGACAGAGGTGGTCTGATTTTAGGTAGGTTGTTCAACATATGGGAGGTGATGATGAGCATAAACTCTTTTCAAGCAGCCTGACATTGTCTGTGGTTTAGATGACCGTCCTTTGATACAGAAGGCTGTACCAAAATTGATACAGTGGGCTCCCCTATATATACTCGGAAAATTTCACAAGAATCATAAAAGTTTGTAAAAATTGCGTAAAAGACATTAAGTTCAAGAAAATTGTAAGAAGAGTACAGTCGCGTCCAAAAATGGGGCGTGAAAATTTTCCACGTCCTAATTTAGGTCGTGAAAATTTACTTTCTTCATCCCATAAAATTTACTTCCTTAAACCCATTCCTAAGAATCCTAATCCCCCTCCCCCTCCCGCTTAAGAGCGGAATTAAAAAAAAAAAAAAACCGCGCAAATGGGCGCCCATTTAGTTAATTAATTATTAAAAAAGCCTGCTTAGGAGGGTACACAATATATCCCATGAGAAAATGGGTTAGCAGTGTCCACCCATAAATTGGGCGCCCATAAATTGGACGCACTTTTTCAATAAAAAAAAAACGCGCCCATAAATTGGGCGCACTTTTTCAACTCCTGTCAGCGACACAAGGCCACGCGGCACAAATCACAAACCGACAAACTACAAGACCACAAACCGACAAACTACAAACCGACAAACATGAAATTCTACGTCCTAAACTTGGGCGCTTATTTCACTTTGGCGCCCCATTTTTTGGCGCTCTTTTTTTTTAATCCCCGGAAAATTAAGCAAAATTAAGAATAAGGGGATTCTTAATGGGATTCTTAATTAAGGATAAGAAGGAGAGTAAATTTTTACGACCTAAATTTGGGCGTGAAAAATTTTCACGCCCCAAAATTGGGCGCGACTGTGCTCATCTTGTAAAATTTCCTAACTTGATGTCTTTTACGCAATTTTTATAAACTTTTATGCTTCTCGTGAAATTTTCCGATATATATTTGCCTACACGGTTACCAAGAAAATAGGAGGCCCACCTGTCATACAGAAGGCTGTATCAAATTTGATACAGCCTTCAAGCCTTCTGTATCAAAGTTTTTTTCTCTCTTCTCATAGTCAAGTCTATGGCTGTCCTTTCAATACAACTTCCTCTCCCCCAAAGAAAAAAAAAAGGAACTAGAGACTGACACCATCAAATACCAATTTAATACAACCAAAAGAGACTGCTGAACCTACTGTGGAAAACCAACAGAGATCACTTCACCTAAACAAGATTATCTAATAAACTTGAGAAGAATAACCCTCAGCTAGATCAACTGCACTAATCAGGATTGATAAAACGTACAGCAACGGCATACGTGAATCCATAAACATTTTAGAATAGATTACAGAGTCTTCATATGGACAAGAACAAATTGAACGTACAGTTGCCAAGTTTGAATTATAGTATCAGTGGCAAGATGCCCCTAGTATACATCAGAGCATTTGGTTTATCTGCTGTAATGAGAATCAATTGTAATCTCGGGATGTGACTTGAATGATCACAGATAAGAGAAAATAATCATATAGTATCAGCTCAAAGAACAACACAATATGATAGTCATAGAAAGCAAAGACACTTTTTATATATGGAATCAAACTGTGAAAGTTTACCTTATATATTCTACAAAAGAAGTTGGGGCTCGTAAATACAAGCAATTAGGCAGAATCTGATTCGCTTATCATTACATCAATAAAAACTGGAATCCAAAATTTACAAATTGTGTAACTGTGTACATAAGATTTAAATGGAAGGGCCTCAATTTAAAGATAAACGATCAAGTAAAAGTATGGAAAATAATTCGGTTTACCACTGTTGGAAAGAAAGAACATGGTGATCTTCGCCATCAGAAACCTCAGTCAATTCCCGGCATGGCAAACTTAGAGGAGAATGTCTCGACAAGGTTTCTTAGCTCAGCAACATCTTTACTGTTCTCAAGACCCTTGAGAAATTCCTTTTGATACTTCCCATGTTATCTTTGTAAAGAAATTGTGATCTGAACAGCCCTGAAAAGGAATTCAGCTATCTTCTCAAAATCTCCTTCCAAACAACCCCTTGTCGTCATGGCAGGAGTACCTAAAGGCGAAAAAGCAAAAACTGCTGAGTTTTCATATTACAAAATATTCTTGTTTCAGAAAAACAAAACAAAGCAAAACGCTATGAAAGGCTTACTATCCTTACACCTCCAGGTGATATACAACCATTTTCACCAAAAACTGTAGTTTTGTTCAGGGTGCTGTGGCAAGCCTCACAGACCTTCTCAAAGTTTTTACCTGTTGAAAGACAATCAGTTACATGCCTAAAGAACGAACCTTCAAAGTAACAGTAGCACAATGTACTTCAAAGACACTACACATTAGATTTACACAGCTAACAAGTGTTAAGTAATGACGAAGTCAGATAAGTAATTACTCATCGATTCACATATTCTTCCAAAGACGGTGGTTAAAATATTTCATATTCATGCTTGGAAGAATTTTGGTAGTTGAAATTAGGATGACTTGGCCTTTTCTACAAAGTTGATATTTGGACTGAATTGAGATATACGGAAGTAAAAGGAAATAAGATAAATAACTTTTGGGTCACCTTGAGAACAGCATTAGTCAGATACTAATCTTTCCTCCACTCTCTAAACATCCAAGCACAGGCTCGATTAAGGTAATGAAACTACGATAGCACTCTGAGAAGTGCTGCTTGCAATGTTTTGCGGTGCTACCTATGTTGCACGGACACAAAAAAAAAATGAAAACTGACGCCAGTATCTGTATCATGTATGTACCCGCGTTTGTATTTGTACAACATAGATGATTACACTGTACATATTTGAAAATGCCCATATCCCGTACCTGTATCGTGTCCATACTCAGTGACATAGGGTGCTACTATTCAACTGCACGCTATCCTAACTAGACTAGTATCATGCTTCGCTAGATACATCGGCCTCGTTTGGTTCGCGGAATGGAAGGGAAAGGAAATCAATTCCTTGGCATTTCCTTTCCTTTGGGAAATTAAGATTCCCATTGATTTTCCTTTCCGATGTTTGGAAATGCCAAGGATTTTGGAAAGGAAAGTGAATACTTCAATGTGGGAAAGTGATTCCTTACTTGGATGGATGGAATCACTTTCCCCCCCTAATTTTCCTTCCATTGGGAATCACTTTCCTTTCCTCCTCAACTCCTTTGGCACCCAAACTTAGGAAAGTAATCGCTTTCCTTTCCCGCCCCGAAGATTCCGCGAACCAAACGAGGCCGAACAGTTGAAATGCTAATATGTACATGGAAATTCTGAGAAGCAATGGCTGGATGCACTATAATAAATAAACAAATTTTACACTTTATATTTTTATCTAGAACTTTGAAACAAGTATCAAATCGGTTTAACATATTAGGATAACAAAGTATAAATGCCTTAATGGCATTTTTTTGAGCCAACCATTCCAAATAAGCAACTAACAGTCTCTCTTTTTTTACTCCCTCTTTACAGGCTCCTAATATTGTGCACATGTCAAAACCATAACAGGGTGAGACACATTGGATATCCATCCATGTTTCAAATATCACTAAACTATTTTGCACGTCAAAAACATCTAAAAAACCTTATATTTCGCATGATTTATTGTATGCCCTCTTTAATTCCCACGAAAAACAAGAAGGAAAAAAAAATTGAATTGCAAAAATATAACAGGGTGACATACATTGGATATCCATATTCCACAGGATGAGATCATAATACCTACTCAAACATTAAACGAAAATCATTGATGATAATATGACAAGTTGACAACCGCCAACATGCTATGTTGCACTGACATTGGTACGGCCTACTCAAACATTAAACGAAAATCATTGATGATAATATGACAAGTTGACAACCGACAACATGATATGTTGCACTGGCATTGGTACGGATGTTGGACCTATAGATATTCAAATTGTTATGACATGTTTGTGCCTCCTTTTTTTGAAATTAATAATATCATTACCTCTATTTCGATATAATGCCGTTTGTAACGACTGATCCACTGGCTTGTCTTAACGATTCTGCACTAATTGCAGGATTGTCATCGAACTAATGTGTAACAATTTTGATATCTATTTGTACAGTTAACTACTAGCAAAAGATGACAACAGATTTGGATATCTATTTGTACAGTACTTATTGGTCAGGTGGCTCCCAGCGCCGCCTCCAGCACGGCGCGGCAAACGAAATTCTCCGACGCGATCAGCTCGATCCCTGCCGTCTGGCGCTGCTTCTCCTTCTCCATGATCTAGAACAGGTCGGGATCAGCGGTGGATAGCGTCTGATCCCCCCAGGACAGGATGGTGGACCTCCGAGTCTCGAGGTCGGGGGTTGAGGCCGGCTTCTTCGCGGAGGAGGGGGATTCTTGGGGCAAATCGGGTGGCTGAGCATGCTGAACTCCTTCTCCCGCTGCTCGCCTCTGGATTGCTCGTCGTCGTCGCTGCGGTTGTCCGGCTTATCAGTTAGAGACTGGAAGGGGAGAGAGTGGGAGCAGGAGTGGGGGACGGAGTCGGCATCGGCGGCGTGGGAGTGAAACCCCAGGGAGAGGTTTGATTGGGGATGGGAGAGATCCATCGCTTTGAGAAACCCTAACCCTAATTTCAGGAGCAACAGCAACAACAAGAACGAGTACAGCAGAGGAAGTGGTGGTGTTTGAAGGAAGAAACCCTAACCCTAATTTCAGGAGCAACAGCAACAACAAGAACGACTACAGCAGAGGAAATGGTGGTGTTTGAAGGAAGAGGAAGAGGAATCGGGAGCAGCCACCATTAACTTGAATGAGAAGGATATCGGGAGAAGGAAACCCTAACCCTAGAAATTCGATGGGAAGAGGAGGAATGGGGACACGGGAATGTATCATGTATGTGGATGGAGTGTTTGGCAAGGGGAAAAGAAGCTTGGGACACGGGAATGTATCGTGCCGGAGCCTCGACTTCGCCGCCTCCTCCGACCGATCTTCCACCGCCTCCTCAACTCCTTACTCCGGCCTCGGCTAAGGTCTTGCCGGCGACCTCGTCGTGAGATCCCCCTGCTCCGTGGTGAGCGCCGCTCTCCGCTTGAGGCCGCCGCCGCCATCTCGCCACCCGCTCGACCCGATCATGACACCAACGACGCCATCTGCATCGGTTCTCGATCCAGCCCTAGATCCGCCGATCTGGAGGAGCACCGCCTCCAGATCTGGTCATCGATTTTCTTCCCGAACCACCTCGAGAACCTCCCTCCAGCGTCGGGCGCCGCCACGCTTCCCTGTGGCCGAGCGCCGCCCTTTCACCGGTACGTCTCCTCCTTCTGACTCGAGCCGACCCCTGGAGTCTTCTCGACCGCCACCGACCTCTCGTGCCACCTATACAAGACATTGTCTTGTCCCTCATGCCACATAGGATTCACAACACAAAACAACACAAAACAAGACAATAGGGACTCCAACCCTATTGTCTTGTTTTGTGTTGTGAATCCTATGTGGCATGAGGGACAAGACAATGTCTTGTATAGGTGGCAAGGTTATATTCACAAATGACAATGGGTTTAAAAAGTCATCTCCAATGCAAAAGTATTGAGAAGACAATACAAATAATTTTTTACAACTTCCAAGACAACTTTTACTCTTCTACTTCTTTTTTATAAATATTTTTATTCACAAATGATGATGTGGACATAAAGACATTGTGAAGTGCATTGTCTAGATCTAGACAACCAACTTCACATTGTCTTTGCCATGTCATTGCCATGTCAACTCCATACTTTATTTCACATTTGCATTGGAGAAGTACTTTTGGAAAAAATAGTTGTCATTCCTATGTGGCAACCATTTTTTTCAAACTCACAATAGGGTTGGAGATGCTCTTATTGTCCGAGCTCTCTAGCCTAGTGGTATTAGAGCGGACATCCGGAGGGGCCGACAAGGTTCGAGCCTCCCAATTGTGTGTGTGCGTGTGATTTCAAAAAAAAAAAAGAGATGTTGCATTATTCTTTTTTCGATATGGAAAGAAAAATGAAAGAAAAAAAATATGGGTTTTACCAATTCTATTCTCAACTAAAACACATATTTACAATTTGATTTCATTAACAGTTTTTGAAAAATACAATTCACATGGGCATATAATTGTTAATTAGTATAAGTCTTCACATTTTTCTCCACTTTTTCTTTCACTTTTGGGATGATTGGTTTTCTTAGGTTAGGAAGGAAAAACAATCCCTCCACTTTTCCTTTCCTTCACTTTTCCTTTCATACAAAACAATACAAAATGAATCATTCCCTCCACTTTTCCCTCCTCCATTTTCCTTCCTCCCACTTTTTCCTCCTACCAAACACAGCCTTAGAGCATCTCCAACCCTATTGTCTTATTTTGTATTATGATTCTTATGTGGCATGAGACACAAGACAATGTCTTTCCTATATGGCAAGCTTATATTCACACAAGACAATAAAATAAAAAATATTCTCCAATGCAAAAGTTTGAAAAGACAATAAAATTATTATTTTTTCAACTTGCAAGACAACTTTTTTACTTCTTCCTTTTTTATAAATATTTTTATTCATAATTAATGGTATGAAAATAAAGCATTGTAAAGTCCATTGCCTAGACAACCAACTTCACATTGTCTTTGACTTGCCATTGCCAATTTATTTCACATTTGCATTGGAGAAGGAATTTTGAAATAAGAAGTGATTCCTATGTGGCAACCATTTTTTTCCAAACTCACAATGGGTTGGAGATGCTCTTGGGGGGTGTTTGGTTTGAAGCTGTGCACTTTTTTGCAACTGGGCTGAACTCTAACGAGTTCGGGTGTTTGGTAACGCTAGTTGAAAATTTGATTTTCGATAGATCTGACAACAACAGAGTTCATGTCCCCTAAAGAAACTCCACTTTTCACATCCTGACTTTTTTTTGGTGAAACTTCTCGGAGAGAACGAAAAGAAAGGAAGGGTGAAGTCTGCGGAAGTATTCTGAAACTGCTCTTCCCCGACGACAGTGTTCGGTCACTCTCCGTGGAGTGTCGGTCTGAGAAAGATGGTCGTCCTCCTCCGACGCTGCGACTTCCGGCCGTCGAGCAATTTTTTGTCCAGATCCGCAGCAACCGACCGACACCTCAACCGGAGCCGCTCCTCCGGTTCGATGTGGACCGACACAGATTCCACGAGCCTATCCCTCCTCCGCGCATCTCCTACCGCCGGACAGGGAGAGGAGGACGAAGGCGGCTTCTCCGACAAAGACTTTGGTTTTCTTTAGAAATGTGGAAAAAATGAGACTTTGGTTTGGGAAAAGAAAAACAAAGATTGGTTTTTTTTTGGGAAATGTGGAAAAGATGAAGACTTTGGTTTGGGAAAGACAAAGATTTCAGTTTGTAAGATATGTTCACAAATGAGCTGTTTAATAATGGGTTTAAAAGATGCTTTAATTTTTAATTAAATAAAAGTCTAAATTACAATTTAATCTGTTTAATAATGGTTATTAATTTAATTATTATAATTAATTTAATTTGTCTTTAATAATTTTTTTTATATTCATGAGAATTTTATTTTTTTACTTTAGGAAATTTATATTCATTAATTATTTTGGGGGTAAGTTTACCGGGATTTACCATATCTCCAACAAATATCAACTTTCAACAAACATCCAAACAATCAAATTCCTTTTTTTCTTCACTTTCAACAACCATCCAAACAACCAACTCCTTTTTCTTTCATTTGCATGAGACAAAAACTATTATATCCAAATACATTTTGGAAAGTGCAACTTGCTGCAAGTGCACTGTAACTCAACATGATGTAAGTGCCACTTTTACACTTTTAAAGAGTTACTTCTATCCAAACAGCTTTTTAGTGTAGATGAGAGAGAGAGGAAGCCTAGGTTTTGTTAAGATAATTGGGCCGAGCTCCTTGGCTGGGTTAGTAGAGCTAGGGTCTTTTGGTTAGGTCCTTAGGTTGTTCTTGGCTGTGTATGAGTAGTGAAGAGAGAGTAAGTGAATGAGCTGTTAAGTGATTAGGGCTAGTTGAGTTGGGCTTGGGTTGTCGTAGAAGAAAACAGAGAAAAGGAAATAAATAGTAAGCAGTAGCCACAGTAAAATAGACTTGGGCCAGTGAAGTTGAGCCTGAGCCCGAGCCTGGGCCTGGGCCTAGGCTTCAGTGCCTTTGGGGCTAAACTCAAAAAGGGGAAGAAAGAAGTAAGGAAATAGAGGAAAAAGGATGGTTAATTATTGTGTTGGACCACTTGATGATTTGGGCTAGTAGAATAAAAATGAGTGGGAAGTATTAGTTGAGTATTGGGCTTAATTGGGTTTTAGTTTATTACTTTAGCTGTTAGTGATTATTAGTTAATCAAGAATTATTAACAAGATATATTGGTTAGTTATTTAGCTAGTGTTTAAGGTTTGCTAATGATTAGTATATAAACTTAATAGTTTATTAATGATGATTGATTTTATAATAGATTTCTGGACTAGGCATCAAGTCATCTGTTGGACCTAAGGCAAGTACACTCCTTATGTTTTTTCGATACATTATAATTGCCATATTTTTTTCATCATGTCATGTTACATATTGTAACACAGTGTTGACACGTGATCCTGATTGAGTTCTTGATTGTGATTCCTATTTATTATTCATTGTCGTGATCGTGATTTGACTCGTGATTTGTTTATCGTACATGACTTGTGACTTGTTTAATGTACATTGATCGTGATTTGTGACTTGTTATAGTATATTGGTCATGACTTGTACATGTTAATCACGACTCATGTCTCGGGGGAGAGAAAAATGCCAAGTAGATATGTGGTCACACCCAGTTGCTATCATACATATCATAAATAGCACACATACACCTCACGTATGTCGTGCCGTACCTATCGTTAATAGCCATCTTCAGATGTGTCGGATTATCCAGCCGACCACATATTGAACACGGTATTTCAATTGTACTTGATTCCAGTCGTGTTTATTTATTCTTGATCATGGTTTCTCATAGTTGTTCGTGTTGTAGGTTGCATTGCATGACATTGTCTTATGTCACATAATCTGGTTCTTTTATTTTCTGTATTTATTTTACAACTTTATTTTGTATCGTGATACATTTGTTTGGAGGGTTATATTTTGCTCCTTTTCTGACTGAATCGTTGATATAGACCAGGGTTTGAGGACATGACTTGGATGGATGGCGACTCGTGGAAGGTTCCGGAAGACTCTAAAAGCTTAAGATAGATTACTTTTGATGTATTATATAGTTGTATTAGACAGATGTATTAGATGTATGAGTTATGGATTGCCGTATTTGTCTCCGGAGATGGACCATGTATATGTACTCAAAACACTACCAAAATACAGTCAATTAGCGACGGATTGTTAGCGACGAAAAATTTCCGTCGGCGTTAGCGATGGATTTGCGGCAAATAGCCGACGGAGTACCGACGACATGCCGATACATTTTTTATTTCATTTTAAGGGGAAGAAAAGGTCGTCCATCCGTCGTTAGGTCGTCGGAGATATAGCGACGGATACACAGCCGTCGCTATGCAGTCGATTATTTGGCGGAAATTGTTGGAAGAAGTGGCGGGACAATTCTTCGACTACGTAGCGACGGATAGTCCGTCGGCAAGTATCAAATAGAGCGACGGATTAGCGACGGATAAAATCCGACGCTAGTCCGTTGCTAAATAAAGGGCTCAGACTTAAATTGAAACGACGGGAGAAACTTTTCATTCTCCCCAAATTTCATTCTCTCTCCTCTCTCTCTCTCTCTCTCTCTCTCTTCCGCGGCGGTCGGCGACCTCACTCTCCTCTCTCTCTCCCGCAGCGGTGATCGGCGACCTCTCCTCTCTCTCTCCCAAAGGTAATCTCTCTCTCTCTCTCGGTGGTCGTGGGTGTTGTGGGCTGCCGGGGGCGTCATGGGCTGCGGGGGCGGCGGAGACTGCGGGGGTGGCGCGCGCGGGGCAGCGCAGGGCTGCGGCGGGAGGCAGCACGCTCCGGGGCAGCGGGGGGCGGCGGGGGTGGCGCGCGCGGGGCAGCGCGGGGCTGGAGGGGCGGCGGGTGGTGGAAGGGGCGGCGGGGGGTGTGAGGGTGTTGAGTGTTGTTTATAATATGTATATCTGTATATATATTTTCAATATAATGTATATATGAGTGTTGTTTATAATATGTATATGAATGCATATACAGTTGTATTAATATTATTAGTAGTATTATCGTTATTAATAGTATTATTTATTTAGAAATTATATAAAAATATTAGGGTTAGGGATTACTGGGAGCGATGGAGAAGAAGCGTAGGGTTAGGTTGGATTTCTTGTACAACTGTAAGAAAATGAGCGGTGAGAGAGAGAGTTAGGTTATAAGGCTAGGTTTGGTGATGGGCCGGATTGGTTGAGGGTGTTGAGTCGGGCTTGTCTTAATGTTGGGTTGTCAGGGAATTGGAAAAAAAATTGTAGCAGCAATAGTGCTAGGACCGAAAGTTTTGCAAAATTATAAGTTTTGAATTGGCTGCAGCAGTATTATTTAGTAGGCTGTTGTTTTAGGCTAAAGAAAAGAAAGAGAATTGTGACATTCGGGCTAGGCCAACAGGCATGGGGGTCAGATTAGGATAAAGAAATCATATTTAATAATTTGGGTCATGCCGAGTTGGGCTTACCTAGGTGTGGATTGTGAATGATTTAGGTTAGGGAAGATAGAATTATTAATATCAGCAGTGGGCAGGGTTATTACATTTTGAGTTGGGTTTGTTATTGCTAATAATTGTTATTATTGAGTTCTTTTAAAAGGTTGTTAAACAGTATTTTGATCAATGTAAAATATTTCCAAAAACAACCAATGTTTTATCTTTAATAGAATATTTTGTTCTCATTACTATCAAGTTAGCATTATGCTATTTAACTAGTAAATGTTAGTTAGTTTATTTTAGCTATATATATATATATATATTTAGCTATATATATATTAGTTAGTTAATTATATATATATATATATATATATATATATATATATATATATATATATATATATATATATATATATATATATATATATATATATATATATATATATATCAAGGTTCAAAGTATCGGAATTGGTATCGGACTTTTCCTATGAGTATTGGTATCGGCGATATCGGAAGTATCGGCAGTTTCGGACCGGAGTATCAGATTTTTTTGGTATTGGAAAACAAATAATTATCGGTAGTATCGGATTCTTTTACATGCTTTTACAACCTTATTATGCTTTCAACCTAGGTTCACAATATCGGAATCGGTATTGGACTATTCCTATGTTGTTTAATTTTCTTTGCCGAATTGACCGGAACAAATACCCCCAATGTCGGCATCGGTCAATATTTGGTATCGGTCGGTATCGGATCGGAACATGCCAAACCGTATCGGTATCGGCCGTATCGGTATCGGCCGTATCGGATCGGTATCGGCCGATACTTTAAACCATGAATTATATATATATATATATATTATATATATATATATATATATATATATATATATATATATATATATATATATATATATATATATTTACTGACTCGTCAAGTTGAACCGTGTATAACATGCTCGACGCTTAAGAGGAATCATTTGGACTTAGTGGTATCGGTATCGAACTATCGGTATCGATAGCGGACTATTGGACTATCGGTATCGGTATCGAACTATCGGTATCGGTATCGGACTATCGGTATCGCACTATCGGTATCGGTATCCGTATATACTTAGTATCGATCGTAGCAGATTAGTATCGGTATATCGGTTTGGTATAGGTCGTATCGGATGGTATTGACCTTAGCGAATTGGTATCGTCCTATCCGATATGTATTGGCCGTATAGCTAGGATTCGTACCGGCCTTATCGATTCGGTATCGGCCATATCTGATAGGTATCGGCCGTATCGGATATGTATCGACCGTATCAGATTAGCATGGTGGAAGGTTTAGTAACAACTGTACTTAGATTTGTCTCTTCTCGAGCTAGAATACCATTGCAAGAGAGTCACGAGAGAGTAAAAAAAATTTCCTATATATTGATGTTTACGAGAGTGATTGGCCAATTACAGTAACACACATGCTGCATTTTCCATCAGGGAAGGAGAGATTGAAGGCAATAACATATAGAGTTGTATTTCGGAAGAAGACGAACTCCTATAAACTCTTTGTTCACAAAGAGTTTGTAGGAGTTCTTCTCCCGAAATACAACTCTATATGTTATTGCCTTCAATCTCTCATTCCCTGATGGAAAATGTAGCATGTGTGTTACTGTAATTGGCCAATCACTCTCGTAAACATCAATATGTAGGAGATTTTTTTTACTCTCTCGTGACTCTCTTGCAATGGTATTCTAGCTCGAGAAGAGAAAAATCTAAGTACAGTTGTTACTAAACCTTCCACAAAGAGTTTATAGGAGTTCGTCTTCTTCCGAAATACATTTCTATATGTTATTGCCTTCAATCTCTCATTCCCTGATGGAAAATGCAGCATGTGTGTTACTGTAATTGGCCAATCACTCTCGTAAACATCAATATGTAGGAGATTTTTTTTACTCTCTCGTGACTCTCTTGCAATGGTATTCTAGCGCGAGAAGAGAAAAATCTAAGTACAGTTGTTACTAAACCTTCCACCATGCTAATCTGATACGACCGATACATATCGTCGCTACGGCCGATACCTATCGGATATGGCCGATACCGAATCGATAAGGCCGGTACGAATCCTAGCTATACGGCTGATACATATCGGATAGGACGATACCAATTCGCTAAGGTCAATACCAATTTGATACGACCTATACCAAACCTATAGGCCGATACTAGTCTGATGCGGTCGATACTAAGTACATTCAGCCTATATACCAGCGGATCCACCAGTTACATGATTATATACTAATTTTGTTTAGTTTGTCTTACTATACAGATTTTTACATCCAATCTGTGATGGATCGTTATTTCGTTGATCGTACATGGATGTACAAACGACAATACGAGAGCAGAATAGGTGTGAGTGACAATTTTCAGGCAGGCGTGGAAGTGTTTCTTAAGTATGCCATGAGCAAAGCTTAGTATATGGACGGTAACAAAATCAAGTGTCCATGTCGTAATTGTCGCAATAGACGTTACGAAGAAGTGGTGAGTGTAAGAGATCATTTGACCCGTAAGGGTTTCGTACGTGATTACGGCCTGTGTCGGTGCATCTATTCATTATCCTGGCTTCTTCAACAGCATGGAGCATCTACCGATTCATCTAGCATACGAAGTCCGTGTCGGTGCATCTGTTCATTATCGATGGATGTACCCATTTGAAAGGTACATAAAAATCGATATAATTTAAGTTGAATTTCAGTGGGTTTTAAAATTCATTCTTAATTCTTAAGATAATTTGTCTCTCTAGATACCTACACCATCTAAAGAAGAAAGTTGACAACAAGGCTCATATAGAGGCTTCGATATACGAAGCATATCTTATCGAAGAGGTGTCAAACTTCTGCTCCATTTATTTCGATACTCATGTTAAGACAAATCAAAATAGACCTCAAAGGAATGACGAGGACGTTGAGGATGGAGGTATATTCAATGTAAGGGGCAAGCCTGTTGGGGCTAGTAAAAAACGGTAGTTGACTGACGACGAGCATGATGCCGCTCACCGATATGTCTTGTTAAACTGTGACATACAAGAAGTGAGAGATTTGGAGAAGTAAGTCAGTACACTTGCACTCGTTATAATCTCGAATTTGATGAAGTAAGCGACTACACTTATATATTCTTATTTTCTCTAATAGTGTATTTAGAGATGAAGTCAAAATAAGGACACCTGATATTACCGATGAGGGACTTCAAAGAGAGGTTGATTGTACATTTCCATCATGGTTTCGTAAATACGTAAGTAACTGAGATTATAATTGAGGTTGATTTTATATATTCTCATAAAATACGTAAGTAACTGAGATTAGAAATATATAATCTAAAACATTTAAATTATAAATATTTATTTACATGTTTTATTGTCTGAAATAGCACTCACTAATGAGAGTGTTCGTTATCTGGCATTGGAACCGAAGAGGCAAACAAAGACTTGGCCAGGCTATGTCGTTAATGACTTCAGGTTTAAGGCAACTCAGAATGCTATAAATGTCGAATTTATCAATGACGGCATTAGTACCAAGGATTCCGGTATTTGCATAAGAGGCACCATCTATGACGACGAACCGGACTTTGACTATTATGGAGTGCTTCGGGATATTGTAGATTTACAATATACTGGCCCATATGATATGCATATTGTGATGTTCAAATGTGAGTGATTAGATACGACACCAAATAGCGGTTGGAGAATCGATAAATAATTTGGATTTGTCGATATAAATCATCGCATGAGGTATAGAGGGTCCGATACATTTGCGATAGAAAATAAGGTTGATCAAGTCTACTATACAAGCTACCTAAGGCATCGTAGAGATCGATTTGACTGGTGGGCAGTATGCAAGATTAAATCTAGAAATACATTCAACGTTGGAGACCCAGCATACCAAGAGGACCAGATCGAAAAGTCCTAATACTTGGGACAACACTCGGTTACAATGGATGTTGAAGATATTGTTGAGAAAAATAGAGGGGAGAAAGAGGTTGATACATAAGACTTAGTTGTCAACCAGGGGAGAAAGAGACGTCTTGTCCCAAATATTGAGGAAGAAGAAGATGAAGAAGAAGAAGAAGAAGAAGAAGAAGAAGAAGAAGAAGAAGAAGAAGAAGAAGACGAATTTCATAGGGATGAGGATACAGATGAAATCGACGATGAAGATGAGGATGAGGAGGAGGAGGAGGATGATGATGAAGACGAGGCCGAGGATGAGAACAAAGACGATGATTAGGTTAAATATTATTGTATATTAAAAACACTTCCAATTACGTGAATTAAGTTTGACCTCATAAAAGCAATTACGTGAATTCATGTTTTTTTTCGTTCGATTATTTACTTATTGCAGATGGCACTCCTAGTCTTTTTCGTCGCGGCGGCACTCGTCTCCCTACTGGTGGTATGTATATTTTAGTTTAAAATTTTATATTCATTTACACTTTTATATTGTTAATTATGTTTATGTGTTCTATTTACAGGTCATGATGGCTGGCCGTGGTCGTGGTTCTGGTGGTGGTCGTGGTGCTGGTGCTGGCGGTGGTGGTCGTGGTCGTAGTGGTGCTGGTGGTCGTGGTCGCATTCAATCCTCCCGGGATGTGACCCCATCCAGCAAGCCCGACCCGAAGAGTACCCCGGGCACAGACGCATCCCGCCGTCGATCGACTACTTCATCGAGGCACGAGTCTGGATCTGCTAGCGGATCCGTTCCACTATCGGACCCACCAGCGGACCCACCAGTGGATCCACAGTCGATCCTCCAGTTACGGTACAGTGGGCCCCAGAGTACCCCCATACTCGGTTCCATCCGGTTACTGGAGAGTACATACGCGGATCCGCGGATCCTCCGACGGCACCAGAGAGGCCGAGAGGCGAGTTCCGACGAGAGCTATGGACCGCGGTGTGAGACCCGTCTCACTGTATCGATATTTTATACGGATACGTGTTTATTTGAGCCGTATTTCGTATTTATCGATTTGCGTGATATTTTAAAATTTTTCTAAGTGTAGGATTTTCATGACTTGGTTTAACTTGGATTTGGTTTTATTTGGTTCAGTTCCACTTTGACGTGGTTTGGTTTAGTTTAGTTTGGTTCTTTATGAGATGAGGTGTATGGTTTAGATTGAGTGGAGAGGAATGAATGGTGGAGATCACTTGAGCTTGTTATATAAGCCACTTTTTCTCTCTCCCCCCCTCATTCACCCTCATTCATTTCTTTTCCACCAAAACCCTAGCCATTGGAGAGAGGCAAGTACATCTTGCCGAATGTTGGACTATTTTCAATTTTGTTTGTTCCATTCTCTTCCTTGTTACATTCTAAGCATCTTTAGAACTTGGAGTTTTCGATTTTACCGAGTAGATTGTTGTAGATCTAGCTTTGTGGTATTTTCGGATTTTCATAGGTTTTGATCTGTCAAACTTGTATATTTTTGTCAACTGATGGTTCCATGTTGTAGAAAATTGCATTCTACCCCATTTTGACCTATGGAAGTTCGGATTTGGACTCTGGATGACGAATTTATGGAAATTGGAAGCATGGCTTCTTGGTGTTCTTCTTCTCGGAAAGTGGAGAAGAAGAACAGTTCTCTGAGCCGCATGAGCATTTTAGCTTCTGGCCGCATGAGCATTATTTATTGCATGGCCCTTTTATGTAGTTGCTTGCAAGCTTGCATGCATTTGCATACAACTTGCCTGGGCCGCATGGCCTTTTGCCCTGGTCGCATGAGAATTAATTGCATGGCTTTTTTTATTATTATTATTTATTTAACTGTATTGATGGCCGCATGGAACCACTTAGTGAGCCGCATAAGGAGCAATACCAAAATCAGCAGCATGCTTTATGATGTAATGCATTATATTGATGTATGCAAACCTGCATGCTCAATTTTTTAGCACCAGCCGCATGTAAGCCTGCTTGTTATATTTAATATATTTTTCCTAGTGAGCCGCATGGTCCTATATTAATTGCATTTAATGCATTAGCATGGTCCTACAAAGTTGTTGGCCGCATGTATGGAAACAATAGTTGCTGGCATTACTTTATTAGCTTTAATATATGCATTGACATATGCCAACACCTAATGAGCCGCATATGGCCTTAGTATAAGCCTTGGCCGCATGAACTGTTAATAGCTTAAAGTATATGTTGCATGGCATTAATTAATGCTTTAGCTTAAAGCTTACGTTGCATGGCATTAATTAATGCTTGGGCATAAAGCATATGTTGCATGGTTTAATTTATGCATCAGCTTAAAGCATATTTGCATGGCCCCTTTCTTGATTTTCTTGCAGGCTTGCGTGCTTGCATGCGATTGCAATAAAGTTGGCCGCATGGCCAAGTAAAAAGCTGAGCCGCATAAGGCTTGGCCTTTTATTTGCCGTTAATGCATGCATCAAAGTGGAGCCGCATAAGGAAATTATTTAATATTAGTTGCTTGTTTGCATTTTCATGCAAGCAAACCGCATGGCCATTATTTAATTATTTATTTATTTATTTGATTGTATTTTCATGCAAGCAAATGTGAGGGTGAGCCGCATGGATATTTACAGCATTAATAATTGCTTGATGCAGAGCCGCATGGTCTTTGGCCATTAAATATTATTATTTGCATGTTGTATTTTTGCATGGAATCTAAGGTGAGCCGCATAGGCTCCCTTCCCCCACTATCTAATATTTTGGCCACGTGAGCCACTCTTTTACTGGCAGTTATCATTTCATTGTTTGGCCACGTGCCCTTCCTTTGTTTAAGTGGAGGCTCGCATTTATTGTCTTTCCACTCTCTGTCTTTTCTGACTGCATGAATATTTCTTGTTAGCATTTACTCTTGGCCGCATGGCCCCCTTCAGCTATTTTTCTGGCCGCATAAGCCTTGGCTGGCCGCATGGGTGGCCTCCCACTCTCTTTGGCTGCATATATGTTCTCCCACTTTTGGGCCGCATGGGGTCCACTTTGATTGTTTAAATGTTTTATTTGCCTGAATTGTGGTCAGAATTTCTTCCCACTCCCAACATGAAAGTTTTAGAATTTCTCCTTGGCTTCAAGAATATATATTATTAATATATTATTATTTAATTGTGCAAATTTCTTCCTTCTTTGATAAATGACATGACACGACAATGACCCGTAGTGGTGCACTCTTGAAATGAACTTGACATGATATTCTTGACATGATAACTTGAAATGATAAATAAGAATGACTTGATAGTGGCCCGTCGTGGCGCACTCTTGATATGTAATAATGATAATGATAGTGGCCCGTCGTGGCGCTCTCTTGATATGTAATAATGATAATGATAGTGACCCGTCGTGGCGCACTCCTGACAAGAATTAATTAGTATCCTGACACCGTGGGTGTTGTATTGAATGTGCTTGTATAAGCTACCGTCTAGTCTTGCATCATGTCTAGGACATGAATTCCTGATTTCCCACGGTCAGGGAGTCATATTAAATCGGGCTAGGCTAATGACTAGAATAAACAAGTAGTTCATAAGAGATTTCCCAGTTACAGACAATCCCGTTATCTGGACATGCATGTGGACTTGTAGCCTGCCGACGAGTAGGGCACATTTCCAGCACACTGTCATGTGTTGCACCCTTATTGTACTAAATATCGCCTGGATAACCTAGATGGTCTGCAGGGCTTGTGGCTGTGGAATAATCTCATTGCATATGGCTAGTAACTAGGACTGTGATAACCATAGTTAGTTAAAGTATCAAGCCGTACTTATTGCATTGGCCGTGAATGTTGGATGGAGTTTACTCAGTCTAGTCTCGTCTTGATCTTGTACATGATTGTTACATGTCCTGATTTCTTATTTTATCCTGCCGATAAATGGTGGGAGAAACCAAGTTCTGTTCAGACGAAGGGTTACAACCCCGGTTCTTGTTTGGTTTACGGGTTGTAACCTGGTTATCTGAATAGTCCCATGGTTATCTCATCGTATATCACCTTTCCAGTTCTATTTATTTAACATGTTCTCCAGTTTACTTTATGTCAAATGATGATTTACTTACTGTCTCCCTATGTTCGGGATCAGTGCATTGGTACTGCACGAATCTCGATCCTCCCTTACTTATTGCTTTCTCTCCCTGTTGATTGCCTATGATTGCTGATTTTAAGTTCATAGTTCGGCCTCCTTTGTGGTACTTGCTATTTGGGGTCTGACCCCACTGGTTTTGCATGGCCAGGTTCTGATAGAAGAGCCCGAAGGATCTACCGCACCATCTACTCGACGGTGACCAGCCGGAGCACCAGAGTGCCTCAGTGGGTTTCTTCTTCATTCTCCCACTGATGTGGAAATTCTCCTCTTGTATCGTTTAGCCCTGAGCACGTGTTTAGCTCGTATTTTGGTATTTTTCTTGATATTGTAGCCTACAGGCATAAACATGATATGTGTATTCTAGACTATAGCTAGTCCTTATCATGTACGACTAATACTCTAGCCAGTCATCAGTTCTGTGGTACTGGCTCCATGATCATTTATGTATATATGGTTCGGGACGCCTTACTATTGTATGTATGATGATCGTACTCTTTGCTCTTGTATAATTTCCTGTGATTGAGATACCTAGGAATGTTAAACCATAGGATTGACTGATGGCTTGTAGAGTAACCCCTATGTCTTGACAGCTTATACGTGATTTCAGAGTATTAACGTACTTTGGGATTACGTAGCTGGCTATGTCTGCCTCCGCTCTCCAGTATTCTGGTTCTGGGGCGTGACATGGTTTTAGTGGTGGCCCATGCAGGTCTCGATTTTCAGATTTGTGGGGGTTACCATGTTTAGATATCTCAATCACGATTATCCTTATTGATCTCCTTCGGATTATTCTCTACCTCTGATACTTGACTTGATATCTGTTTTGATCATTGATCATTCCTGTTCCCATGATTTGATCTTGTGTCCTTCAACTTTCAAGGGCACTGTTCTTGATCCCTCTGGTTATCTTGTTCGTGTTTTGCCGAGGGCAGCTCAGCATTCTTCAGCTAGGCCAGTTATGGAGGATCAGTCTCAGCATGCAGGCAGAGATATCAGTCCATCCCGATCAGCCAGTCGCTTCTGTCTTCGTATCTTGAGACAGGTGATAAAGTTCATGCATCTGTTTCAACTACGATGACACGTCCTGGGTAGAGTCATGTCTTGAACTAAGTTATTGGTACCGACTTACCTTGAGGCTTGACTTTTATCCATTTTTGGGAGTCAGCTTTGACCAGCAAGTACGTTGGTTCCTACACAACTGTCTCAGGAGACATATTGATTCATATGCCTCCAGCCCTTCTTGATCATGATTGTGTTTGTTCTTGTGCATTTACTTACCGCTTACGTATTTAATTACATTACTGATTGTTTTACCTTACTTGTATGCCATAATTGATTTATTGAGATTGTTGAGTTTCCTGGAGCTTTTGTTTTGTTATCTTGCTCGACTAGCCTCAGGAAATTCCGAGGACGAAATTTTCTAAGGTGTGGAGAGTTGTGAGACCCGTCTCACTGTATCGATATTTTATACGGATACGTGTTTATTTGAGCCGTATTTCGTATTTATCGATTTGCGTGATATTTTAAAAATTTCTAAGTGTAGGATTTTTATGACTTGGTTTAACTTGGATTTGGTTTTATTTGGTTCGGTTCCACTTTGACTTGGTTTGGTTTAGTTTAGTTTGGTTCTTTATAAGATGAGGTGTATGGTTTAGATTGAGTGGAGAGGAATGAATGGTGGAGATCACTTGAGCTTGTTATATAAGCCACTTTTTCTCTCTCCCCCCTCATTCACCCTCATTCATTTCTTTTCCACCAAAACCCTAGCCATTGGAGAGAGGCAAGTACATCTTGCCGAATGTTGGACTATTTTCAATTTCGTTTGTTCCATTCTCTTCCTTGTTACATTCTAAGCATCTTTAGAACTTGGAGTTTTCGATTTTACCGAGTGGATTATTGTAGATCTAGCTTTGTGGTATTTTCGGATTTTTATGGGTTTTGATATGTCAAACTTGTATATTTTTGTCAACTGATGGTTCCATGTTGTAGAAAATTTCATTCTACCCCATTTTGACCTATGGAAGTTCGGATTTGGACTCTGGATGACGAATTTATGGAGCTTGGAAGCATGGCTTCATGGTGTTCTTCTTCTCAGAAAGTGGAGAAGAAGAACAGTTCTCTGAGCCGCATGAGCATTTTAGCTTCTGGCCGCATGAGCATTATTTATTGCATGGCCCTTTTATTTAGTTGCTTGCAAGCTTGCATGCATTTGCATACAACTTGCCTGGGCCGTATGGCCTTTTGCCCTAGTCGCATGAGAATTAATTGCATGGCTTTTTTTATTATTATTATTTATTTAACTGCATTGTTGGCCGCATGGAACCACTTAGTGAGCCGCATAAGGAGCAATACCAAAATCAGCAGCATGCTTTATGATGTAATGCATTATATTGATGTATGCAAGCCTGCATGCTCAATTTTTTAGCACCAGCCGCATGTAAGCCTGCATGTTATATTTAATGCATTTTTTCTAGTGAGCCGCATGGTCCCATATTAATTGCATTTAATGCATTAGCATGGTCCTACAAAGTTGTTGGCCGCATGTATGGAAACAATAGTTGCTGGCATTACTTTATTAGCTTTAATATATGCATTGGCATATGCCAACACCTAATGAGCCGCATATGGCCTTAGTATAAGCCTTGGCCGCATGAACTGTTAATAGCTTAAAGCATATGTTACATGGCATTAATTAATGCTTTAGCTTAAAGCATATGTTGCATGGCATTAATTAATGCTTTAGTTTAAAACTTACGTTGCATGGCATTAATTAATGCTTGGGCTTAAAGCATGGGTTGCGTGGTTTAATTTATGCATCAGCTTAAAGCATATTTGCATGGCCCCTTTCTTGATTTGCTTGCAGGCTTGCGTGCTTGCATGCGATTGCAATAAAGTTGGCCGCATGGCCAAGTAAAAAGCTGAGCCGTATAAGGCTTGGCCTTTTATTTGCCGTTAATGCATGCATCAAAGTGGAGCCGCATAAGGAAATTATTTAATATTAGTTGCTTGTTTGCATTTTCATGCAAGCAAACCGCATGGCCATTATTTAATTATTTAATTATTTATTTGATTGTATTTAATTAATTAATTAATTATTTATTTAATTAATTATTTATTTATTTATTTATTTGATTGTATTTTCATGCAAGCAAATGTGAGGGTGAGCCGCATGGATATTTACAGCATTAATAATTGCTTGATGCAGAGCCGCATGGCCTTTGGCCATTAAATATTATTATTTGCATGTTGCATTTTTGCATGGAATCTAAGGTGAGCCGCATAGGCTTCCTTCCCACACTATCTAATATTTTGGCCACGTGAGCCACTCTTTTACTGGCAGTCATCATTTCATTGTTTGGCCACGTGCCCTTCCTTTGTTTAAGTGGAGGCTCGCATTTATTGTCTTCCCACTCTCTGTCTTTTCTGACTGCATGAATATTTCTTGTTAGCATTTACTCTTGGCCGCATGGCCCCCTTCAGCTATTTTTCTGGCCGCATAAGCCTTGGCTGGCCGCATGGGTGGCCTCCCACTCTCTTTGGCTGCATATATGTTCTTCCACTTTTGGGCCGCATGTGGTCCACTTTGATTGTTTAAATATTTTATTTGCCTGAATTGTGGTCAGAATTTCTTCCCACTCCCAACATGAAAGTTGTAGAGTTTCTCCTTGGCTTCAAGAATATATATTATTAATATATTATTATTTAATTGTACAAATTTCTTCCTTCTTTGATAAATGACATGACACGACAATGACCCGTAGTGGTGCACTCTTGAAATGAACTTGACATGATATTCTTCACATGATAACTTGAAATGATAAATAAGAATGACTTGATAGTGGTCCGTTGTGGCGCACTCTTGATATGTAATAATAATAATGATAGTGGCCCGTCGTGGCGCTCTCTTGATATGTAATAATAATAGTGATAGTGGCCCGTCGTGGCGCACTCCTGACAAGAATTAATTAGTATCCTGACACCGTGGGTGTTGTATTGAATGTGCTTGTATAAGCTACCGTCTATTCTTGCATCATGTCTAGGACATGAATTCCTGATTTCCTACGGTCAGGGAGTCATATTAAATCGGGCTAGGCTAATGACTAGAATAAACAAGTAGTTCATAAGAGATTTCCCAGTTACAGGCAATCCCATTACTGGACATGCATGTGGACTTGTAGCCTGCCGACGAGTAGGGCACATTTCCAGCACACTGTCATGTGTTGCACCCTTATTGTACTAAATGTCGCCTGGATAACCTAGATGGTCTGCAGGGCTTGTGGCTGTGGAATAATCTCATTGCATATGGCTAGTAACTAGGACTGTGATAACCCTAGTTAGTTAAAGTATCAAGCCGTACTTATTGCTTGGTCGTGAATGTTGGATAGAGTTTACTCAGTCTAGTCTCGTCTTGATCTTGTACATGATTGTTACATGTCCTGATTTCTTATTTTATCCTGCCGATAAATGGTGGGAGAAACCAAGTTCTGTTCAGACGAAGGGTTACAACCCCGGTCCTTGTTTGGTTTACGGGTTGTAACCTGGTTATCTGAATAGTCCCATGGTTATCTCATCGTATATCACCTTCCCAGTTCTATTTATTTAACATGTTCTCCAGTTTACTTTATGTCAAATGATGATTTACTTACTGTCTCTCTATGTTCGGGATAAGTGCATTGGTACTGCACGAATCTCGATCCTCCCTTACTTATTGCTTTCTTTCCCTGTTGATTGCCTATGATTGCTGGTTTTAAGTTCATAGTTCAGCCTCCTTTGTGGTACTTGCTATTTGGGGTCTGACCCCACTGGTTTTGCATGGCCAGGTTCTGATAGAAGAGCCCGAAGGATCTACCGTACCATCTACTCGACGGTGACCAGCCGGAGCACCAGAGTGCCTCAGTGGGTTTCTTCTTCATTCTCCCACTGATGTGGAATTCTCCTCTTGTATCGTTTAGCCCCGAGCACGTGTTTAGCTCGTGTTTTGGTATTTTTCTTGATATTGTAGCCTACAGGCATAAACATGATATGTGTATTCTAGACTATAGCTAGTCCTTATCATGTACGACTAATACTCTAGCCAGTCATCAGTTCTGTGGTACTGGCTCCATAATCATTCATGTATATATGGTTCGGGACGCCTTACTATTGTATGTATGATGATCGTACTCTTTGTTCTTGTATAATTTCCTGTGATTGAGATACCTAGGAATGTTAAACCATAGGATTGACTGATGGCTTGTAGAGTAACCCCTATGTCTTGACAGCTTATACGTGATTTCAGAGTATTAACGTACTTTGGGATTACGTAGCTGGCTATGTCTGCCCCCGCTCTCCAGTATTCTGGTTCTGGGGCGTGACACGCGGGGACCTCGTAAATAAATTTATGATAATTTATTAAAAAAAATTTATTTATTCAAGTTAATAATCCAGTCATTTCTTCTTTGTAGGTTTTTTTCGTTTAATGTTGCCAGGGCTCTTGGAGAAATTATCAAGGCTAACTTCCATGGTTCCTACCTCAACTTTTCGTCGGTGCCCCCAAACTTGAAGTACGTCTGGCTCGACGAGTTGAGGGTATATATCTATATCTTCTAGTTAATTATTAGTTACTCTTTAATCAACAATTTTTTAAATTACGTGATAATTGAATTTGTATTTAGACGACATACTGGTGCCCCCCCCCCCCCATCGCGAGGACGCGATCCGCAGGACCTACAAAAGCGCTGCCTCGAAGAAGATACGGAATATAATTCATGACCTGAAAATGGGGCAGACGAGGCCGAATTGGATCCGGCAGGACTATTTTGAGGACCTCTTAGATATGATGAATACTCCTGCGTACAAGGAGAAATCGGAGAAGGCGAAGGAGAACCGACGGACCGCGGGGCTTCATACGGGAGGATCCAGGTCCCACGCAGCGACGCTTGCAGATCTGGTGAGATACCGTAAATTTATTTTACTATCGAATTAGGTATTATTAATATACGAAGTTAATTAAGTTTTACGGAAATTTCGTATGCAGACCCAACGGGCGGTGATGGAGGGAAGGACGCCAGAATCGGTCACCATGCACGATGTCTTCCAGCATACGCACAAGAGACGTAAGGACAGGAGCTTCGTAAGTACTTATGTTTATGAGATTTACGTTATAATTAAAAGTATTTGGACTATAACTTAGGTAAACTTAGGATTCACACTTAGCTTAGTGAAACATAGGATTTAGATTACAACTTAGGTAAATCTTATAATAAAAACATATTCATTTGATAGGATGCGTATCGTGAGGCCCTTAGTCGGGCTCAGTTAACTGAGACCGAGGATATCGGTGAAACGACGTCCGCTCGGACGCCCTCTTCTTTGGCCGCTCGCAACGACTTGTTCGTAGATACCGTCGGCGGCTTTAAGAAAGGGCACATGTACGGAGTCGGCTCCCTAGGGCCGTTGCACATGGCGACTCAGCGATTTCTACCGACACCGCCTCCTCCCGCGGCCCCGACAGACGATGATGTTAGGTCGCAGCTTACGTAGCTGCACGAGGCGGTGTCGTCCTTGCGGGAGCAAATTGCCACGTACTTTCCGCCTCCGTCTGCTGCTGTCGGTCCGTCTGCTGCTGGTGTCGGTCCGTCTTCTACTGGTGCCGATCCGTCGACTGCTCCCGGTCCTTCTTCCGTCGGTCATCTTTCTTTCAACCTTGCTGCCCCTCTGGTATCTCCTCCGACTGTGACGACACTCCTTGATCTCATGTCGCCAGAGCAGCTACGCCGACTTTCGAGCAGTGTCTACGACGACTTGCCGCCGTACCTAGTGGAGCAGTATATTCGTCGGTCGCAGCAGGGATTACCACCACCAGGCAATCGAACTCCTCCTCCTCCTTAAAGTATTGTAATTAAGAAAATTTGTAATATTTGTGGGAATTTTGGAATATTTGTGGAAATTTTGGATTATAACGACGGATATTAGTTTATGATTTCAGAATATTTGTGATAATTTTATATTGGTGTGCATTATATATTTGGTCTATGTGATTGTTGGATAATTTGTGTGCATTATATATTTGGTCTATGTGATTGTTGGATAATTGTTGTGCGTTATATATTGGTTTGGTTTATGCATATTTGTGTGAACAGGGAAAGCTCTGCATTTTTTTCCAAAAAATCTCAGTTAGCGACGGACCAGTGACCGCTTAGCGACGGATGTTTCCAGTTTCCGACTACCTTTCGACGGAATATCCGTCGCTACCTGGATATTTGAAACTCTTTCCAGTTAGCGACGGGTGGTCGACGGATTTGCGTCGAAAAATCCGTCGCCAAGGTTCTGGAAATACATAGTTCGACGGAATAGCGACGGAACATCCGTCTCCAAGGTTCTGGAAATGCATGACATTTCCAGAACAATGGCGACGGATTATCCGTCACTAGTCCGTCGCTTCGTCGACGGATGAGCGACGGAGTAGCGACGACTTATCCGTCGCCATGGTTCTGGAAATGCCAAGCATTTCCAGAACATGGTCGACGGATTATCCGTCAGTATTCCGTCGCTAATTCGTCCTTTGTTAGCGACGACATTCGACGGAATAGCGACGGAACGATACCCTCTGATACGCTATTACGACGGTTTACCGACGGATTATCCATCGCTAGCTTCTACACAGTTCAGTATTTAATACTTGAAATCGACGAAAGACCATCGGAAAGTCGTCGCTAATGCATCATATTGTGACGACAAAAAGTCATCGCTATTCCGTCGCGTGACGACTACTTAGCGACGGATCATTATTAGCGACGAGCTGATTGCCGACGGATTATTTTGACCAAGATCCGTCAGTGATCGGTCGCTAATACAAATTATCGACGGATGGACGATGGATCTGGCCATCGCTAAATCGACATATTTTGGTAGTGAAAGTGAGAGTGGATGTTGTGATTGCGTATTGGTTTGGTTTTGATTTTGTTTCTCGTCTAGTGTCATGATTGAGCAAAAGATTGTTCTTGTAATTACTTGGAGATTATTGAGGTCTAGACAGCTAATTACCATTGATTCCGCGGCGTAGGCTGGACGCGCTCACAATCCGTACCCGAACATGCGGGCGCAGGATGTGACACATTTTTATTGTACGAGGTGCCATGGAATGCGTCAGCCGGTCAGACCACTTAGCATCATCGTGCGACTGCGGTCGGACCGGGACTACAGAATGAGTGAACCCTGTCTACAAAAATGTTCCAAGAATATAAAATTTTGGTTCCAGGTCGGGATGCAATATAGTGTGCACAAAGTTCTGTACGTATCGCTGGACATCTAAAAAAATGTTGGTCGGGATACACGTGTCGTGTGTACAACATCAGTCCAATTCAGTATAGAAACCAAAATCTGTCATCCTACGATCTCTAAACAATATCATAAAATCAAGCAAATGTTAAAAAAATTGTTCTTTATCTTCAATAGATCGATTTTGTTTCAGGTACAATCGGTTGGGAATGGGATACGCCCTCTTGCGCTCCGATACCGTGTCTGAGACGTTACCGCAGCAGAAACTTAGGCTAATCCACCTGAAATAACCAAGTCCCGTCTAACGGACACCAAGCATAGATAAAGACAAGTATATGGCGGTGACTACGTCACCTGGACAAATCCCAATCTCTATAACTCAGTTGAAATTACAAGATTGACAAAAACTAATGTTAAACCCTTTGCCCTAATAGGTTCAACCCCCTCACCACACTCAAGAAGAAAAGAAAGATTACAATTGAAATCGCTCACCAACCCGTAGCAATCTCCCTAACCGAAGTTGACGACCCCTCGATTAGATCTCTTCTTCCTTCTGTCTTGGATGGCAAAGTCCTAAGAGCAAAGTGCGGAACTTTCTCTTAGATTTCTTGTGGACGAGCACCTCGAATCTCCACTTTTGTGCTGTGCTTTGTGCCTCCACCCTCACCCCATATATATAGGATGAGAAAGACCTATTTTAGGTCATAATATGATTTCTTAAATAGAAAGTCCTTAAATAAGAATCCTACTACACCTAAAATAGCCCATCAACATCATATTTTAGATTCTAATAGGATTTCTTAAATAGAAAACCTTCAAATAAGAATTATATTATATCTAAAATAGCCCAACACTAATTATGGACATCTAAATCAAATAAAATCAAATATTTAATCAGATTTGGACTCCATAAATATGTTATTACCAAATCCAGACTGGACTCCAACAATCTTCCCCTCCAGTCTGATGAGAGGGTATTGACCCTATGGCTCCTCAATTGGACTCCATGCCTGTCGTCATGCGACAGAGTTCCTGCTCCCCCATTCCACTGATCTTCGATCCCCCGAGCTGCTTTGCATCTTCCTTCGTCTCCAGCTTCTCGACCGTCACGTCGACGCTAGCTGCCATGCGTAGCACCTCTTGCACCACTGAGGTCCTGTAACGCCCAGAACCAGAATACTGGAGAGCGGGGGCGTACATAACCAGCTACGTATAATAAAATAGAATCCATCTCACCATACGGTCACGGCTGTCTAGATATATGAGGGTTTAACTACAAGCCAACAGTCTCCTATGGTCATGAACAAGCCTAGTGTCTCAATCACAAACAAGTAAGTAAATGTTACAAGATGTAAGATCACCAAATATACAATAGTAAGGCGTCCGAAACATTACATATTTAGTTGATCATGAAGCTAGTCGTACAGAATGTCAGGACTAGCAAGAGTTTTAGTCATACATGATCAACCCTAGGATTTGCCAATCATGTTACAGCCCGTAGGCAGACAGTAAATAAAGGTACAAGTGAGCTAAACACGTGCTCGTCGGCTAAACGCCTCAAAAGAATATTTTTTACAATAGAGTGGGAGAGACAAAATGAACCCACTCGTTGCCAGGATTCCGTCTAGTAGTCACCATCTGGCTGGAAGGTAGGTAGATCCTCTGGTGCCGCTCCGATATCTGGCCATACAAAACCAGCTGGGTCAGACCCCAGAAAGAGCAAGTGCCACAAAGGAGGCTTCACTTAAGAACTAAAACCAGCAATTAGCACAAGAGTATAAATAAACAGTAAGAACTGGAAATATAAAAAAAATACCAGGATGATATATGACGAGATAACCATGAAACTATTCAGATAACCAGGTTACAACCCGTAAACCAAATAAGGACCGGGGTTGTAACCCTTCATCTGAACGGAACTTGGTTTTCTACCATTTATCGGCAAGATAAACATAAGAAATCAGGTCATGTTATTAATCTTGTACAGGATCAAGACGGACTAGGCTGATTTAGACTCCACCCAACAATTCACGGCCAAGCAATAAGTATGGCTTGATACTTTAACTAACTAGGGTTATCACAGGCCTAGTTACTAGCAAGATGCAGTGAGATTATTCCACCAGCAACAAGCCCTGCAGCTAATCCAGGTTATCCAGGCGACTTGGATTCATTAAGCAGTGCCTCGTTATTTTCCACATATTAGTGAATCTAGACTTGTGCCCTACTCGTCGGCAGGCTGCAAGTCCAACAATGGTGGCCGGGATAGCAGGAACGTCTGTAACTGGAAAAATCTCTCATGACTACTAAATTATTCTAGTTATTAGCTTTAGCCATTTACAGTAGGTACCCCTGACCGTGGTACTCAAGGATCCCTGCCCTAGACATGATGCAAACATTACCGGTTCAATTGTACAAACACAATCATCCACGGTGTCCAGGCCATTCAATCTTCTCATGTCATGTTAGCCGTCGTAACAGCATATTAAGGTATATCATGTCAGGTATATCATGTCAAGTTTACTGTCAGGAGTGCGCCACGACGGGCCACTATCATGTCATGTCATTTGTCAAAAGTGTACCACAACGGATCACCATCGTGTCAGGAAACATATTTAAAATTAATATGGCACAAGCATACATTTAGTAATTAAATAATAGCAAGGGCCAGGGCTGTGGAGGACTCATGCGGCTCAGAAAAAATACTACACAATTAAAGCTAAGGGCATGCGGCCAAAATATATTACTAAGGCCATGCGGCCAACAATAAATTAATAGTGCCCATGCGGCCAAGGCAACTGCTAATGGCCATGTGGCCAAAATATAATAGGCCATATGCGGCCAGCTATGCATTGAGCCGCATGCAAGCAAACAAATAATTGAATGGCAAATGCACTGAGCCGCATGCAAGCAAACGCTTGCGCAGGCCATGCGGCCATAAATATTATGTTAAGGCCATGCGGCCATAGCAGATTAAACTAATGGCCCTGTGGCCATGTAAGCTAACATATGCGGCCAGCAAGTCCCTTGGACATATGCGGCCAAGGCAAAAGCAAATGGCCTATGCGGCCAGGCAAATAGTGGAGCAATGCAACAGTGCCTATGCGGCTAAGCAAATATTGCAAGCAAGGGCCAAAGCAAATATTGCATGCATGCGGCTAGCAAATATTTCATGCAGCCAAGCTAATATACATGTGGCCAAGTTTTTGGAGCCAATATACATGCGGCTACAAGTGTTTGGCCATGCAAATATTAATTGCTAATGAATTGCATGCAACTAATAATAATAATAAAAGGCCAAAGGCAAATATTAATTGCTAATGAATAAAGCCAAATGCATGCAGCCATGCAATATTGCTAAGGCATGCAAGCCTATACGGCCAGCAAGTACACATAAGCATGCAAGCATTTAATGCTTGCAAGGCCATGCCCATGCGGCCATAACCAAAAGGCCATGCGGCCAGCATTTAATGGAGGGGGAGCATATACGGCTAGCAATTGTTTGAGCCATATACGGCCAGAAACAAATAAGCATGCAACTAATGCATGCAATTGCATGCTAGTGCCATATACGGCCAGCTAAGCTTGCCATCTGCGGCTAGCAAGTATTTATATGCACAAATATTTAATGGCCAAAGCAAATTGCTTACATGCATATGCGGCTAAGCAGATTGGCCATGCGACCAACAACAATTATTAATGGCCATGCGGCCAAGATTAAGCTGATGGCCATATGCGGCTAAAAGCTAAAAATTCTCATGCGGCCAAAAGTACAATTAATGGCTCCCACAGAGAACATGTCCATGGAAAATACCATGGCCTCCATGCTCCACCAAACAACAATAGAAACCCAAATCCAAACTCCCGTAGGTCAAATTTGGGCAAATAGAATTCTCTACATCATGGAACCATCAAATAGCAAAAATATGCAGGTTTGATAGATCAAAACTCATAAAAACCGAAAATACCACAAAGCTAGATTTACAAGAAATTAACCATGGAAATAAAAAATGCTAAGTACTAAAGTGGGTTAGAAACACATGAGGATGACAATGGAACAATAAAAATGGACTTCCTCCATGAAGCAAGATGCACTTGCCTACACCTTCCTGGTAGGTGGGGAGTAATGGTGAAGAAGAAGAAGAATGAATGAAGAGAGAGAAAGAGAGTGGGGTTAATAAATGATGATGGTGGTGGTAGGTGGGTTCACAACAAAATCGAACCAAGCCAAACAAACCGAACCGAACCAAGATAAATCAATCAATGAAATGGCAAAATAAATCAAGCAGAAAGACATGCAATACGGGTCTAAATACATACACGTATACCAAAATACGTAATACGAATAATGGTCATTACAACTCTACCCACCTTAAAAGAATCCCGTCCTCGGAATTAATCAAGAGGCTAGAGATGCAAGGACAAGCCATACTAATCATAGGCAAGCTATACCAAACAATCAATCAAGCAATCATTTATGCAAGCAAGGAAATTAAAGGCATGAGGAAGAGGGAAGACATCCTGCTAGGAACCTCTCTGCCGGTTCTGAATCTGAGCTGGGGTCAGGGCATACTGTTGGGGTCTCTGCTGCTGGAATACTTGAGCCTGAGGCGGCAATGGTCTCGGAGGCTAGTACTGGTGCTGGTGCTGCACTGGTGCTTCTGGTTGCTGCTGGTCCACAGAAGGTGCTCCACCTTGCCGATCGGTAGGACCAGGAACAATACCGCTGAAGAAGATGACATATGGAACAATAAGGAAGGACCAGGACAAATCAACGATACAATCATGTGATCCGGACAAGAATTTTAGGGATTCAGAGGATACGAGCAAAGATCAAAGACGAGTACTGATTGAGACATCTATTCGATAAACCCTCACATATCTTAATTTACAAGACCTGCATAGGCCACCACTTAAACCATGTAACGCCCCAGAGCCAGAATACTGGAGAGCGGGGGCGTACATAGCCAGCTACGTATAATGAAATGGAATCCATCTCACCATACGGTCACGGTTGTCTAGATATATGAGGGTTTAACTACAAGCCAACAGTCTCCTATGGTCATGAACAAGCCTAGTGTCTCAATCACAAATAAGTAAGTAAATATTACAAGATGTAAGATCACCAAATATACAATAGTAAGGCGTCCGAAACATTACATATTTAGTTGATCATGAAGCTAGTCGTACAGAATGTCAGGACTAGCAAGAGTTTTAGTCATACATGATCAACCCTAGGATTTGCCAATCATGTTACAGCCCGTAGACAGACAGTAAATAAATGTGCAATCGAGCTAAACACGTGCTCGTCGGCTAAACGCCTCAAAAGAATATTTTTTACAATAGAGTGGGAGAGCCAAAATGAACCCACTCGTCGCCAGGATTCCATCTAGTGGTTACCATCTGGCTGGAAGGTAGGTAGATCCTCTGGTGCCGCTCCGATATTTGGCCATACAAAACCAGCTGGATCAGACCCCAAAAAGAGCAAGTACCACAAAGGAGGCTTCATTTAAGAACTAAAACCAACAATTAGCACAAGAGTATAAATAAACAGTAAGAAATGGAAATATAAAAAAATACCAGGATGATATATAACGAGATAACCATGGAACTATTCAGATAACCAGGTTACAACCCGTAAACCAAACAAGGACCGGGGTTGTAACCCTTCATCTGAACGGAACTTGGTTTTCCACCATTTATCGGCAAGATAAACATAAGAAATCAGGTCATGTTATCAATCTTGTACAGGATCAAGACAGACTAGGCTGATTTAGACTCCACCCGACAATTTACGGCCAAGCAATAAGTACGGCTTGATACTTTAACTAACTAGGGTTATCACAGGCCTAGTTACTAGCAAGATGCAGTGAGATTATTCCACTAGCCATAAGTCCTGCAGCTAATCTAGGTTATCTAGGCGACTTGGATTCATTAAGCAGTGCCTCATTATTTTTTACATATCAGTGAATCTAGACTTGTGCCCTACTCGTCGACAGGCTGTAGTCCAACAATGGTGGTCGGGATAACGGGATCGCCTGTAACTAGGGAAATCTTTTATGACTACTAAATTATTCTAGTTATTAGCCTTAGCCATTTACAGTAGGTACCCCTGACCGTGGTACTCAGGGATCCCTGCCCTAGACATGATGCAAATATTACCGGTTCAATTGTACAAACATAATCATCTACGGTGTCCAGGCCATTCAATCTTGTCATGTCATGTTAGCCGTCGCAACAGTATATCAAGGTATATCATGTCAGGTATATCATGTCAAATTTACTGTCAGGAGTGCGCCACGACGGGCTACTATCATGTCATGTCATTTGTCAAAAGTGTACCACAACGGGTCACCATCGTGTCAGGAAACATATTTAAAATTAATATGGCACAAGCATACATTTAGTAATTAAATAATAGCAGGGGCCAGGGCTGTGGATGTCACGACCCGCACCCACTGTGAGGGTACGAGAGCGTAACAACGCCCAGCCTACGCCGCAGTGTCGGCGGTAGAACGCTGTTCTAGGTCATGAACTATAACTAACATAATATGAATACTCTCCATAAGGAGGCCAACACAGAGGTACAACTCAATCACAATCTAAGGTAGAATGTAGCATGATAGAAAATAGATATGAAATCCTCAACTGAGGTACAGCAGAAAGAAATAACAAAGTCTCAACATCTCTAAAATATACAACTCTGAAAATAAGACAACAGCTAAACATGAAAATAAAGGACAGTCTAAGCTATCTACACTATACAAGGTATCATCCTGAGCAGCTGCCTGAACCTCCCCAGGGGTCCAGGTCGCGAGTGTCAACTAGGCAAACTCCAAGTAAGGGTGCAGGGTTCCTCATCATCCTCTGTAAAATTTTCAACAGGTCCAGTCAGGACGGGAGCGAGCACAAAACATCTCACGCAGTTCATATCATGTTAGAAAATATAAAGCATGCAATAGAATAAGGTACATGAAACGCTGAAAGAAGAATATATATGAAAACAACAGAGATTTGATAATGGGAAATATCTATATATGATAAGTAAGAACTGTAACCAACATGTGATTTAGAGCACAATATGGTTATGTAAACGGGTTAGGTTATACAATAAAATGGGACTCCTTTGTACGTGGGTGTACAATTGACATATACAATTTCTTATATAATAGGATTGATCACATAACCAATTTTACTCTCCCTTCCCAATCAATACACAAGGATCCAATTCAGTTACGTTACCTTATACAATGGCTTGTACAATGGCTTATACAATGGCTTGTACAATGGCTTGTACAATGGCTTGTACAATGGCTCAATGTGATAATGAGAGTATAATATGCACAATGAGTATACAATGATAAGGATATTCAATAAATACAATATGTAAGTGAAACGCACATCACAATATGTATTTAGTGAATACAAGGAGATAACATCTCAGAAGAAGATCCACATAGTACTAATCCGTGATAATGATCGTGTCAGCATCAAGTACAGTAATCTAGAGCAAGAATGTAAATCCAGACAAGTATGAAACGGTCAAAGAATGTACTCGCCTCGTATCTGAATGTCTGAAGTAAATGTACTGTCCGAGATGAGGTACCTGACTCTTAGTTAGAGCAACACAAGTCAAGATGTATACAGGGGATGATAATAGTAATCTATATTGCATCTACATGCTGTCTAGGTCAAACTAGACTAAAGTCAACACTTGGTCAACTCTAGTCAACCACACTAGTCAACTAGGTCAAGTCCTAGCCCAAACAAGTCTAATAAGTCTCACTAGGCCTAACCAAGGCAAGGCTAGCAGTCACACACCAATCACAAGGCTATACAAGCCAACACAAGTCACACATCAAGATACATCACTATCATGCATATTCTATATTCTATATATATATATATATATATATATATATATATATATATATATATATATATATATATATATATATATAAGAGAAAGGAACTAACATGTAAAGCTATGTGTGTGTGTGAACATGGAGGTGTACATGAAAAGAGAAATCAACACTAGTTATGAGTTTACACTACACATGGCACAAAGCTAACCCATCTACATTACACATGTATTATACTTAACATGCATGGCTACAAATATACATCTATATACATTAGAGTAGAGACTATTTAAGTTATAACTAACATGCATCTATACTTTACATAAATCTATATATATTATAGCAATCATTTAGAGAAGGGCCGGTTACATGGCATGGTGGTTGATATAGAGTGGGGTGTCCTTGTGCAGAGGGTGAAGTTCATTCTCAGTTTAGTTCCACATTTACATATAAACTAAAGTGAGCTATCCCATAAACTGGTGTAACTAACCACATAAAATAAACCATGTTATCTGAAATCTGCCATTAAGCCAACATCCCATATGCATACAGCTCATGCATTGTCTAATACTGAAATTAACTAACATTTCAAATTAAGAGGTTGAAGGTTAACATTACATTCATAGACATTCCACTATATTGAAAACTAAAATTGGCTTGGCAATAGGAAAAGGAAGGTATATATGCTTACATGGACAGTTCAGTGTTCGAACAACCTAAAATGAACTAACATTCAATCTAAATATCATCTATGCATTGGTTCTATGTCTACATATGAAATCTGATATTGCATTTACAATATTTATACATTATGCATTCATATCTATCATTACATATATACCTTGCATTTATATCTAGCATTCATTATATACTTTCATGCATGCATTGTATATCATTCTTTTATTCATGCATTTATGTATTGCTTACATACATTACATTGATTGCATTCCTACATGCTTGTATTCAACCATATATATACATTAATGTAAAGAGGATATATATCATATATATATATATATATCATTTCATTCATCTAACATATCATGCATTACATCTATTATTACATTACATTCATGCTTGCATTCATTCATCATTCATTTATTCTCTTGCACCACTATATGCACCATATATTACATACTATGGAACCTACATATTCATCACAAGCCATACTTATACATGCTTACATTAGATAGGATACTTATACCTCATACATCATTTATTTAACCATTTACTCATGCTTGCATTCTCTATTTAATTACATAATGTATATACATTAACATGGGTTAAAATCAAATAGAACTTTATATTACACACAAGGGTGCACAAGATGCATATGCCGAATAGTAACTTCTACTAATAATCAATACTGTACCATCTCAGCATGAATTAAAATTTAGGATTAAAGTATGTTATAGATCTATGTGTTAGCTTTCCGAAACTTCAAACGGATCGCGTTTTCGTTTCCGGAAACTCCCGAAATCGCGAAAACACCGAGAACGCATTTGTCTTTCGTACAGCTGACACTCAAATAATTCTCCAGAAAGTTACAGAAAGAATTAGGCCTATTAATACATATTTTTGGAAAGCTAACTTCATTACGCTTCTTTTAAAAAATGGGAGATTAAACCGAGCTTTGAGCTAGAAGTTATGACATTTCTAAGTTAGGACTGAAATTAAAAACGTGGATAAAAATCATGACGGATTTAGGTAGTTTGAGACAAAAGAACACAAGTATATAACATAATATATCAAGAACTCACTCTCTACACTAATATATATATATGAGACACTATAGAACACATCTCCAATACAAAAATATAAGATTAAACATGTAATAATTCATTAATACATAACAACAACACATAGTGTGTCCAAATTTGGGATTTTTCCACATGAACACAACCACAACACAAAGGACACTCCTATGACCTCCAAATAGACACGAAATGGACACAAATGGAGATGCAACTATGGGGGTCATTCCTATGGGTTCAAAATAGACCTATATGCATGAGGAAATAAAAAGGAGAAGGGATTTATACCTCTCGGTAGATCGAATCGAAGAGAAGCCTTCCCGGAGCGACACCGAACGTAGAGATTCCAAAAGGACACGAACGAGCTCCGAATCCTCCCAAACTTGGGTAGCTTCCTCCTTGGCTAGAATGGAGAAGGAAAGAAGAAGATTTGGTGGAGAAATGGAAGGATTTGGTGGAGAAATTGCTAGGGATTGCTCTCTAGGAATTTGGGGAAGAACAAGAGAGAGAGTGTGGATGAGAATAATGAAATGAACTTGAGCCTATCCTCTCCCAAAGTGACTGGCCATATGAGGCTATTTGTCCTATCATGGTAAGGTCCAAAATTCCTCCACTAACCTATTCTATGAGTATTAGGAAAGGGCTAATTGGTTGGGGCTAAATTAGTCATTCTAAAGTCTCTAATCACACTAACCTTATCCATAATAATTAGTCTAACCTCTAACTAAAATATTTCTATCATGTGGACTAAATTTAATATTATGTGGGCCATACCTAACTAGTGTGTGGGTCCCACTAGAGTCAAACTACCCCCGGGTCCCCGTTTCAAGTCGGATTGAGTTGAAATTCGAACCCGACTCAAATAGCCCCAAAACAATATCATAAATAATAAAATGATATCAAAATAATTCAAAGAGGTCAAATGCAAAAATATTCTTAGGCCAAAAATGACATTAAAATATCATAATCACATGGTTAGGCTCTAGGTCAAACAGTCTCTAGGGTTTCACTAGCAAAACGTCAAAACCACAAGTCATGAATTTAAATAGTTTAAAATAATTTAAAAATCACTAAAAATCATAATATGAAATAAATATTATTAAATAATAATTATAATTATAAAATTTCAAAATTACCCTCATCTGAAAAACTGGGTGTCACAATCCTACCCACCTTATAAAAATTGCATCCTCGAAATTAAGATGATCGCACCCTTTTCTAGGCCGAACATAGACAAGGGTCAATCACTAGTCAATTTCCTCAACATCCTAGTACTTGGTCATCAGCTGGTCAACTTATTAGGACTTTTACCTATGCTAGCGACCTGGTGTTGGCAACTAGGGATTAGCAAAGAAAACTCTATAATAGACTAGCTCTTAACTTCCAAATCCTATCAAGTCACCCATAACTAATTACCCACAAGCTAAGCACACCAATCCCAAATACCACATATATATATATGCTCAAGAACAACAACCCATCACATATATCCTAAGTATATCATCTATATATATAGACCTCTTAGTCCTAGGTGAAACTACAACTATGCTCAAGGGCAGGCTCTGGTTACTGGGTGCCTTACTGGAAGGGTAAAGGAAAACAATAAATAATCATCAAGGTTGTATGGCATACTAACATCCTATACGTAACTGGTTGGTATCATAATAACAGGGAATTATCTGCAATGGGTTACTATTCTAGCACCAATGCTAACTATCACCTCTAGGGTACAGACACTCTACAAGTCACCATATCTATATACTATGAAGGAACTACCTATGAACAAGCTCTACAATCTAAATATCCCTACTCCTAAGTCATTTATAACAACAAAAAGGGTATGATGTTTTAAACCTTCTCAAGATACAATCTGCTAATCATATGCGTCTGTCCAAAATCATGTTGTCCAGAGTCTTCATAATGCTAGTGAGCAAGGCTACGATAATCACAGAGTCATTTACTAAGGTACGTACCTCTAGGTTCATGGTATTTAAAATTTTCGTATAGTCGCATGCGACGGCGAAAACCTTAAATTTCCATACCCAAGAAATACATCTGAAATCTGACTACATGTCCTCACTATGCCAACTAACACAAATATCGAAGATCCTAGATCCCATGATTTAGGTGACCTTGCCCATACGATTCTGAAGAAAAACATCATAACAAAAGAACAATATGACAAACTTAATAAATCAGCAAGGAACATATGGAATCGGATTTCAAGGTAGTTATAAAAGACAATTCCGGGAATGGAATTGAGAAGAACGGAACTTGCAGCAAGATCTCCAATGGTCTGTGCATCCTTGACTGTCCTGACGATAGCTCGCCCTGCTGGTGTCCCCTTGTCTGCTGCTGATGCTGCATGAATCACCGCAGCTGAGAGAAATCAGAAATGACGGGAGAAAATCTCTGTACAGATAGAGGTGCACCTCCAATGTAGCAGATACGCCAACCTGAGTCGGCACAACATGAGCTGCGGTCTCGAGGCCTTGATGAACAGGACGAGAGGTGGCCAGCCTCTCGATAGTATCCCCCGAACCGAAGTGATGAGATCCTGTCTTCATAACCATCATGAAAACAGATCAAAACAAGGAGCAATTTCTGAGAATGAAGCGAAAATTCAAAGGAGGACAGTTTATATTCAAGGGAAGTCAATAAGCAACAATTTTAGACAAAGGAATCTAATTAAGAGTTTTTCCTAATGTGATTGAGTACCTCTAAAAATAATCCTAATCCGGCTGCAGACTGTAGTGATACTCTAGTTCGAATATCACTACATAAACTTCACCTGCATGGGCCACCACTAAAAACGTGTCACGACCCGCACCCACTGTGAGGGTACGAGAGCGTAACAACGCCCAGCCTACGCTGTTGTGTCGGCGGTAGAACGCTGTTCTAGGTCATGAACTATAACTAACATAATATGAATACTCTCCATAAGGAGGCCAACACAGAGGTACGACTCAATCACAATCTAAGGTAGAATGTAGCATGATGGAAAATAGATAAGAAATCCTCAACTGAGGTACAGCAAAAAGAAATAACAAAGTCTCAACATCTCTAAAATATACAACTCTGAAAATAAGACAACAACTAAACATGAAAATAAAGGACAGTCTAAGCTATCTACACTATACAAGGTATCATCCTGAGCAGCTGCCTGAACCTCCCCAGGGGTCCAGGTCGCGAGTGTCAACTAGGCAAACTCCAAGTAAGGGTGCAGGGTTCCTTATCATCCTCTGTAAAATTTTCAACAGGTCCAGTCAGGACGGGAGCGAGCACAAAACAACTCACGCAGTTCATATCATGTTAGGAAATATAAAGCATGCAGTAGAGTAAGGTACATAAAATGCTGAAAGAAGAATGTATATGAAAACAGCAGAGATTTGATAATGGGAAATATCTATATATTATAAGTAAGAACTGTAAAAAACATGTGATTTAGAGCACAATATGGTTATGTAAACGGGTTAGGTTATACAATAAAATGGGACTCCTTTGTACGTGGGTGTACAATGGACATATACAATTTCTTATACAATAGGATTGATCACATAACCAATTTTACTCTTCCTCCCCAATCAATACACAAGGATCCAATTCAGTTACGTTACCTTATACAATGGCTTGTACAATGGCTTATACAATGGCTTGTACAATGGCTTGTACAATGGCTCAATGTGATAATGAGAGTACAATATGCACAATGAGTGTACAATGATAAAGATATTCAATAAATACAATATGTAAGTGAAATACACATCACAATATGTATTTAGTGAATATAAGGAGATAACATCTCAGAAGAAGATCCACATAGTACTAATCCGTGATAATAATTGTGTCAGCATCAAGTACAGTAATCTAGAGCAAGAATGTAAATCCAGACAAGTATGAAACGGTCAGAGAATGTACTCGCCTCGTATCTGAATGTCTGAAGTAAATGTACTGTCCGAGATGAGGTACCTGACTCCTAGTTAGAGCAACACAAGTCAAGATGTATACAGGGGATGATAATAGTAATCTATATTGCATCTGCATGCTGTCTAGGTCAAACTAGACTAAAGTCAACACTTGGTCAACTCTAGTCAACCACACTAGTCAACTAGGTCAAGTCCTAGCCCAAACAAGTCTAATAAGTCCCACTAGGCCTAACCAAGCCTAGGCTAGCAGTCACACACCAATCACAAGGCTATACAAGCCAACACAAGTCACACGTCAAGATACATCACTATCATGCATATTCTATATTATATATATATATATATATATATATATATATATATATATATATATATATATATATATATATATAAGAGAAAGAAACTAACATGTAAAGCTATGTGTGTGTGTGAACATGGAGGTGTACATGAAAAGAGAAATCAACACTAGTTATGAGTTTACACTACACATGGCACAAAGCTAACCCATCTACATTACACATATATTATACTTAACATGCATGGCTACAAGTATACATCTATATACATTAGAGTAGAGACTATTTAAGTTATAACTAACATGCATCTATACTTTACATAAATCTATATATATTATAGCAATCATTTAGAGAAGGGCCGGTTACATGGCATGGTGGTTGATATAGAGTGGGGTGTCCTTGTGCAGAGGGTGAAGTTCATTCTCAGTTTAGTTCCACATTTACATATAAACTAAAGTGAGCTATCCCATAAACTGGTGTAACTAACCACATAAAATAAACCATGTTATCTGAAATCTGCCATTAAGCCAACATCCCATATGCATACAGCTCATGCATTGTCTAATACTGAAATTAACTAACATTTCAAATTAAGAGGTTGAAGGTTAACATTACATTCATAGACATTCCACTATATTGAAAACTAAAATTGGCTTGGCAATAGGAAAAGGAAGGTATATATGCTTACATGGACAGTTCAGTGTTCGAACAACCTAAAATAAACTAACATTCAATCTAAATATCAGCTATGCATTGGTTCTATGTCTACATATGAAATCTGATATTGCATTTACAATATTTATACATTATGCATTCATATCTATCATTACATATATACCTTGCATTTATATCTAGCATTCATTATATACTTTCATGCATGCATTGTATATCATTCTTTCATTCATGCATTTATGTATTACTTACATACATTACATTGATTGCATTCCTACATGCTTGCATTCAACCATATATATACATTAATGTAAAGAGGATATATATCATATATATATATATCATTTCATTCATCTAACATATCATGCATTACATCTATTATTACATTACATTCATGCTTGCATTCATTCATCATTCATTTATTCTCTTGCACCACTATATGCACCATATATTACATACTATGGAACCTACATATTCATCAGAAGCCATACTTATACATGCTTACATTAGATAGGATACTTACACCTCATACATCATTTATTTAACTATTTACCCATGCTTGCATTCTCTAATTAATTACATAATGTATATACATTAACATAGGTTAAAATCAAATAGAACATTATATTACACACAAGGGTGCACAAGATGCATATGCCGAATAGTAACTTCTACTAATAATCAATACTGTACCATCTCAGCATGAATTAAAATTTAGGATTAAAGTATGTTATAGATCTATGTATTAGCTTTTCGAAACTTCAAATGGATCGCGTTTTCGTTTTCGGAAACTCCCGAAATCGCGAAAACACCGAGAACGCGTTTGTCTTTCGTACAGCTGACACTCAAATAATTCTCCAGAAAGTTACAGAAAGAATTAGGCCTATTAATACATGTTTTTGGAAAGCTAACTTCAATACGCTTCATTTAAAAAAACGGGAGATTAAACCGAGCTTTGAGCTAGAAGTTATGACATTTCTAAGTTAGGGCTGAAATTAAAAACGTGGATAAAAATCATGACGGATTTAGGTAGTTTGAAACAAAAGAACACAAGTATATAACATAATATATCAAGAACTCACTCTCTACACTAATATATATATATGAGACACTATAGAACACATCTCCAATACAAAAATATGAGATTAAACATGTAATAATTCATTCATACATAACAACAACACATAGTGTGTCTAAATTTGGGATTTTTCCACATGGACACAACTACAACACAAAGGACACTCCTATGACCTCCAAATAGACACAAAATGGACACAAATGGAGATGCAACCATGGGGGTCATTCCTATGGGTTCAAAATAGACCTATATGCATGAGAAAATAAAAAGGAGAAGGAATTTATACCTCCCGGTAGATCGAATCGAAGAGAAGCCTTCCCGGAGCGACACCGAGACGTAGAGATTCCAAAAGGACACGAACGAGCTCCAAATCCTCCCAAACTTGGGTAGCTTCCTCCTTGGCTAGAATGGAGAAGGAAAGAAAAAGATTTGGTGGCGAAATGGAAGGATTTGGTGGAGAAATTGCTAGGGATTGCTCTCTAGGAATTTGGGGAAGAACAAGAGAGAGAGTGTGGATGAGAATAATGAAATAAACTTGAGCCTATCCTCTCCCAATGTGGCTGGCCATATTGGGCTATTTATCCTATTATGGTAAGGTCCAAAATACCCCTACTAACCTATTCTATGAGTATTAGGAAAGGGCTAATTGGTTGGGGCTAAATTAGTCATTCTAAAGTCTCTAATCACACTAACCTTATCCATAATAATTAGTCTAACCTTTAACTAAAATATTTCTATCATGTGGACTAAATTTAATATTATGTGGGCCATGCAATATTGCTAAGACATGCAAGCCTATGCGTCCAGCAAGTATACATAAGCATGCAAGCATTTAATGCTTACAAGGCCATGCCCATGCGGCCATAACCAAAAGGCCATGCGACCAGCATTTAATGGAGGGGGAGCATATGCGGCTAGCAATTGTTTGGGCCATATGCGACCAGAAACAAATAAGCATGCAACTAATGCATGCAATTGCATGCTAGTGCCATATGCGGCCAGCTAAGCTTGCCATCTGCGGCTAGGAAGTATTTACTTACACAAATATTTAATGGCCAAAGCAAATTGCTTGCATGCATATGCGGCTAAGCAGATTGGCCATGCGGCCAACAACAATTATTAATGGCCATGCGGCCAAGATTAAGCTGATGGCCATATACGGCTAAATGCTAAAAATGCTCATGCGGCTAAAAGTACAATTAATGGCTCCCACAGAGAACATGTCCATGGAAAATACCATGGCCTCCATGCTCCACCAAACAACAATAGGTATCCAAATCCAAACTCCCGTAGGTCAAATTTGGGCAAAATAGAATTCTCTACATCATGGAACCATCAAATAGCAAAAATATGCAGGTTTGATAGATCAAAACTCATAAAAACCAAAAATACCACAAAGCTAGATTTACAAGAAATTAACCATGGAAATGAAAAATGCTAAGTACTAAAGTGGGTTTGAAACACATGAGGACGACAATGGAACAATAAAAATAGACTTCCTCCATGAAGCAAGATGCACTTGCCTACACCTTCCTGGTAGGTGGGAAGTAATGGTGAGAAAGAAGAAGAATGAATAAGGAGAGAGAAAGAGAGTGGGGTTAGTGGTGGTATGTGGGTTCACAACAAAACCGAACCAAGTCAAACAAATCGAACCGAACCAAGATAAACCAATCAATGAAATGCCAAAATAAATCAAGCGGGGAGACATACAATACAGGTCTAAATATGTACACGTATATCAAAATACGTAATACAAAGTTACGAACAATGGTCATTACAGGTCCTGTCGATATCAATAACACATGCTGTTTGAAGAGGAACCTACTGTTCCAGAAACTGGGTCTGCAGCCGCAATCTCTGCGGCTACTAAGAACCAGGCCAAGTGGAGAATAGACAATAGCATTTGTAGGCTTATGATCCTAAATGCTATGGAAGATTTCTTTGCCGAATCTTATTCAAAGAAGACTGTTGCCAGAGAGATTTGGGAGTCTCTGGAGAAACTGTACGAGGATGATAAGAACCGCAGCAAGATATTTCTTGTTGAGAAATATCACAAGTGGTTCTTTGAGGACGAGAAGCCAATGCTGCCGCAGGTGAAGGAGTTCCTGAAACTGCGACAGAAGTTGGAAGACGAGGCGATGCCCCTCCCCGACAAGTTTGTTGTTGGAGGGATCGTTTTGAAGCTCCCTGCTGGGTGGAGCAAGTTCTATGCAAACATACATAGGAAGAAGTTGGAGATCACTCTCGACGATCTCCTGTAAGAAGTTTATGTTGATGACCAGATGCGGGCTCAACTGAAGGTAGACGCACTATCCAAGCAATTGGCTAACGCCAATCTAGTTCATACCAAGGAACCAAGGAGAAAGCATGCTGCTTCCCATAACAAGAAGAAGGACTCTAACAATCACTGGAAGATCATACATGAGCTCCCGAAGCCATTCTACTTCCTCGGCTGCGGTATCAAGTACAAAGAACTTAGACTCCATGGATGACCGCGAGAGCATAGTCTGTTTCTTCGACTTCTACGATATAGCAGCTCCATCCATTATGAAAATAAATCCATCTGTGGACCTCTCGCTCTCCACCTCTGAGCACCTGCTGACATCACTGAAGCCTTTCACTACCGGCGGATCTCCGTTGTAGTGCAGTGGATATGTCTCAGTCTTCTTGAGATATCTCATTACCTGTTTCACAGCTTTTCAGTGCTCAAAGCCTGGGTTGCTCGTAAAACGACTCAGCATTCCCACGGCGAAGGCTATGTCAGGCCTTGTGGCAGTAGTAGCATACATAAAACTCTCGATTATGCTTGCTTACTTCAGCTGTCTAACGCTTTCCCCTGAATTAGGCTTCAACTTCAGATCACACCTGTAAGGCGTATCGATCCCTGGAAGATCCTGATACCCGTAACATGTGATCATCTTCTCAACATGTTATGACCCGCACTCGTTTTTTCGGATACGAGATGTGTCCAAGCCAGCCTACGTCGCAGAGTCGGCGGTAGAACGTTGTCACGGCCAAGATGCTCAAAATCATAAAATAATTTTATTGCTCATTCATATTTCTAAATTTATTACAACATTTACAACTTTTATATTTTTGAAAAAAGTACAAGGTTCTCACAATTAATGAAAATGATGCCACTGCTATCTATTTCTAGGTTTCTGTCTGCAAATACACCCGTATCTCCCAAAGCTAAGTGAAGCCACAGCTAACGTGAAAAATATTGGCTTTCAGTCAGGAATGGAATAAGCACACAATAGAATTCACATTTATATAGGATGAGAAAGACCTATTTTAGGTCATAATAGGATTTCTTAAATAGGAAGTCCTCAAAAAAGAATCCTACTACACCTAAAATAGCCCATTAACATTATATTTTAGATTCTAATAGGATCTCTTAAATAAGAAACCCTCAAATAAGAATCATATTATATCTAAAATAGCCCAGCACTAATTATGGACATCTAAATAAAATTAAATCAAATATTTAATTAGATTTGGACTCCATAAATATGCTATTACCAAATCCAGACTGGACTCCAACAATCTCCCCTTCCAGTCTGATGAGAGGGTGTTGACCCCATGGCTCCTCAACTGGACTCCATGCCTATCGTCATGCGACAGAGTTCCTGCTCCCCCATGCCACTGATCTTCGATCTCCCGAGCTGCTTTGCATCTTCCTTCGTCTCCAGCTCCTCGACCGTCACGTCGACACTAGCTGCCATGCGTAGCGCCTCTTGTACCACTGAGGTCCTGTCGATATCAATAACACGATCAAGATCGAAGTCCCTGACGACCAGCCTCATCGTAAGTTTCGGCTGCCTGTTTCCGACTTCTGTCTTCCACCGGAAAGTGTTAACGTTCTGACGAGCTTCTTCATCCTTGGCTAGCCCAACCAAGCAGACAGTACGGTCCTCATGATATTCGAACTCCTGAACCTGTCCACCTTCGTGTCTAAACTTGAAGCTCCTCCATACACATGCGTCCTCGAGCAAAACATCACGCACTGTGCATGCCGTCGATGACCTACAACTCCCCCTGAACTGTGTGAATAATGATGCTCCTGCCTCAGATTGAGTTTGCTGCAAACCTTGATCTCCTTACTGGCTTCGAACTACTAAAACCGATGTCGCTTCGTGAAGCTTTGGCAAACCACCCGTCGCCAAAACTGGATCTGTAGAGCAACCCCTACCTAGAGACCGACCGACTGTCATGGGACCAACAGACTGACCCTTAATCTTTGACTCACCATCATCCGTCGCTTTGTCTCGACGAACCGAATCCTCCGTATCCCTCAAAGCACCTAGAAGCCCCTCCTCAGCAAGTTGTTGATGATCCACCTCCTGTCGAGCACCCCTCGAGCCTCCATTCGGTGTCTGTGGCCTACCTGTACAGCTCAGCGGCTTGGGCCGGTACATGCCACAACACAAATCTTTCCGAGCCAGCTGTTGGGAACCCTTCGCAAGCATCCAATCTTTGTTTTCAAACAGACTGTGACAGCCATCATCTGTCAGCCTTCATACCGAAGCCAAGTTGTAGCGCAAACTCGGTATATGTCGCATACCCTTGAGAACGAGCTTCTCACCGAGCTCCGTTATCAAGTGCACATTACCGATGCCTACAATTGCAGCTGTTTCCTTGTCGCCCATCTTTACACGTCCAAACCTGCCGTCGCGGTATGATGTAAAGATCATCCTATATGGAGTGGCGTGATACGACGCCCCCGTGCCCATGACCCAGTTGTCGTCATGACACATGCCACAAGGTTCATCTGCATCAGTTGCTACAATGATGATATCTCTTATTGCTGTGAGATCCTCCTGATCGTCCTTGCCTTTTGCCTTCTCAGCTTTGAGCTTCATGTAGTTCCTCTTGATATGACCCCTTTCGCCACAGTGATAGCAGCCCTCCTTGCGGTCCACAATCGCAAGATTTTGAGAACTCCCCCCTGTCCTCGCCTGTGAATTGGGTATTCTCTTTCCGTAGGAAGTCACCAGAACAGACTCCTGCGATGATTCCACTTGCTTGCGTCGGACCTCCTCATTCAACAAGCTACTTTTGACTGCTTCCATCGTGATAACTCCATCAGGCGCGGAGTTGCTCACTGACACCACCAACGTCTTCCAGCTTTTCTGCAGAGAACTCAAGAGCAGTAGGGCTCGAAGCTCATCATCAATCACCATCTTCATCGCAGACAGCTGATTGATGATACCCTGAACCTCGTTCAAATGTTGTGCCACTGGGGCACCCTCTGTGTACTTCGAGTTGACGAGTTGGTGAATAAGAAATGCCTTGTTACCAGTCGTCTTCTTTTCGTACAGCGAATGCAACTTCTCCTACAATGCTTTTGCTGAACTCTCCATGGACACGTGGTGAAACACCGAATCATCCAACCATTGGCAGATGAATCCAACGGCCTTCTGATCCAGTTGTTTTCAGTCTTCAGCAGCTTTGTCCATTGGCTTTGCGTTGTCGCCCTCTAACGGACCATGCAAGTCCTTGCACCAGAGTAGATCCTCCATCCTTGGCTTCCAAATAGCCCAGTTTTTTCCTGTGAGTGTGATCATACGAGTGTTCATCTGCTCCGTAAACATGGTTGTCAAAACCTCCAAAGCTCTGATACCATATGTTGGGAATCGGATACGCCCTCTTGCGTTCTGATACCGTGTCTGAGACGTTGCCACAGCGAAAACTTAGGCCAACCCACCTGAAATAACCAACCTCTGTCTAACGGACACCAAGCACAGATAAAAACAAGTATATGCCGGTGACTACGTCACATGGATAAATCCCAATCTCTATAACTCGGATGAAATTACAATATTGACAAAAACTAATGTTGAACCCTTTGCCCTAATAGATTCAACCCCCTCACCACACTCAAGAAGAAAAGAAATATTACAATTGAAATCGCTCACCAACCCGTAGCAATCTTCCTAACCGAAGTTGAAGACCCCTCGATTAGATCTCTTCTTCCTTCTGTCTTGGATGGCGAAGTCCTAAGAGCAAAGTGCGAAACTTTCTCTTAGATTTCCTGTGGACGAGCACCTCGAATCTCCATTTTTGTGTTGTGCTTTGTGACTCCATCCTCACCCCATATATATATAGGATGAGAAAAACCTATTTTAGGTCATAATAGGATTTCTTAAATAGGAAGTCCTCAAATAAGAATCCTACTACAACTAAAATAGCCTACCAATATCCTATTTTAGATTCTAATATGATCTCTTAAATAGGAAACCCTCAAGTAAGAATCTTATTATATCTAAAATAGTCCAGCACTAATTATGGACATCTAAATCAAATTAAATCAAATATTTAATCAGATTTGGACTCCATAAATATGCTATTATCAAATTCAGACTTGACTCCAATACAATCTTCTAATTAACTCTCATATCAAGGAATAATTTTCACGTGTCGAAAATTTTCAGGTAACACATTCAGAAAACTAACAATTGGATATGGCATAACAAACAATTAATAATGGTTAGTATAAAAAATTTGAGTAATTTGAAGTAACTTGTTCAGCCAATTGTAGAAGAACTTGTAAAAAAAAGCTTTAATTTAATCCATTAATGCAACCCAAACTTACTGAAATGCTCATATTGTTTATTTTCTAAACCAAGCTCATTGAGAATTCCTTTGTGACTCACATCATTGTTCATGTACTAAAAAAATCAAAAGAGCATTGATCCTTTGGTGTGGCGAGGGATTTAGTTTTTGGAAGCTCCAATTGCTAAACGACGACTGATGTTGTCTTGTATTATTAATTTCTCTCTTTTTTTACTTAAGTATAACATATTTTTAGTTCATTCTCGGCTCAAATTTATGAGTCTACCATTTTTGGAGTGTTCGTATTGTCGTACATCAAATCTGGCAAGCATTAGGGCAACACTATTAAGCAATAAGAAGCAATTTTTTGAGTTTTTGGTTTATGCTCCATAAATCGGAATCTCCTATTCAGCCCTGGGAAGAACCATCTCCTCCTTAACATTTAGCTGAACTTATTTATGTTGGAGTTTGGCCTTTTTCATTAGAAAGTTCATTCCCACATCGGCTAGACCAAAGGAATCATATCTCTATATAATACTATGCTTGTTTAGAGATGCATATGTGGTGTGGAGGTGCACATGGATGTGCGATGTGGGAGTATTTTTCTAATAGGAAAAAGGTTAAATCAACAATGAAAGCATTCATGTTTTTTGCTCTTGGAAATTAATTTCCAATGGAGCTAAGCCCAGCGACTCGGAATCGGACTCGGGCTCATGGGCTCATGAGGCATAATGTGGCATTTTGTTAGCGCACTTAGCACGTCAGTATCGTCGCTAGGCGCATAGTGCGCTTAAGTTGTGCTCATTGCGTGCCACTTGCGCTGCCAATTGGCGCGGCCTGTGCACGATTTGAGCAGTTGCAGCACTTTCAGGAGCAGTTTTTACCACGTTCCGAACGTTCTGCTAACTAGGCAGTTACAGTGCGGGCCTATATAAGGTTCTCCTCTCTCTCTCTCAGAACACATAGAATATACAGAAGTTTAAAAGTGTTTTTTAACACAGTTCCATAAAGTTCGAGAGGGCAGAGAAGAGCAGTACCTGCGCCACTTAGTGCCACAGGAGTTCGCTGCCATCCGAGGAGTCAGAAGAGCGGAGTGTTCCAAAGTTCTCCGTCGAACTTGTTGGTTCCTGGAAGCTGTTCGTGTGGGGCAAATTAAGCTTTGAGCAACGGTGATTATTCACCCCAACAATCTTTCATCTATCGCCTGTCATCTAAGTTGCTGCTGCCTATAGCAATTCGCTTAGTATTTTCTTTTTAGAAGTAATACTGTCGTTTGCTACTGTTACAAAATCTTTTTAGATTTTTGTAACTCAGAATCCTCTAAGGATCTCTTTTGCACACCTTCTTTGAAGTGTTGCGTTGAAACGTTATTTTTATAATTGTTTTATTTTTTCAGTTTTCCATCGAAAATTGTGTCCCGACAATAACAATCTCAATGCTTAATTGCTACAATGGAAAACTTTTGTGCTTCGCTAATCAATCCTAACTTCTTTAAGTTAAAACAATTTGATGGTGAGCACTATCAAATCTGGAAAATAAAGGTTTTCCTCAACATTCAGTTCTCTTATATTTATCACGTGCTGTTTGAAGAGGAACCTACTGTTCCAGAAACAGGATCTGCAGCCGCAATCTCTGCGGCTACTAAGAACCAGGCCAAGTGGAGAAGGGACAATAGCATTTGTAGGCTTATGATCCTAAATGCTATGGAAGATTTCTTTGCTAAATCTTATTCAAAGAAGACTGTTGCCAGAAAGATTTGGGAATCTCTGGAGAAACTGTACGAGGATGATAAGAATCGCAGCAAGATATTTCTTGTTGAGAAATATCACAAGTGGTTCTTTGAGGACGAGAAGCAAATGCTGTCGCAGGTGAAGGAGTTCCTGAAACTGCGACAGAAGTTGGAAGACGAGGCGATGTCCCTCCCCGACAAGTTTGTTGTTGGAGGGATCGTTTTGAAGCTCCCTGCTGGGTGGAGCAAATTCTATGCAAACATGCATAGGAAGAAGTTGGAGATCACTCTCGACGATCTCCTGTAAGAAGTTTATGTTGAGGACCAGATGCAGGCTCAACTGAAGGTGGACGCACTGTCCAAGCAATTGGCTAATACCAATATAGTTCATACCAGAGAACCAAGGGGAAAGCATATTGCTTCCCATAGCAAGAAGAAGGACTCTAACAATCACTGGAAGATCATATATGAGCTTCCGAGGCCATTCTACTTCCTTGACTGCAGTATCAAGTACAAAGAACTCAGATTCCATGGATGACTGCGAGAGCATAGTCTTTTTCTTCAACTTCCACGATATAGCAGCTCCATCCATTGTGAAAATGAATCCACCTGTAGACCTCTTGCTCTCCACCTCTGAGCACCAGCTGACATCACTGAAGCCTTCCACTACCGACGGATCTCCGTTGTAGTGCAGTAGATATGTCTGAGTCTTCTTGAGATATCTCATAACCCGTTTCACAGCTTTTCAGTGCTCAAAGCCTGGGTTGCTCGTGAAACGACTCAGTATTCCCATAGCGAAAGCTATGTCAGACCTTGTGGCAGTAGTAGCATACATAAAACTCCCGATTATGCTTGCGTACTCCAGCTGTCTGACGCTTTTTCCTGAATTAGGCTTCAACTTCAGATCACACCTGTAAGGCGTATCGATCCCTGGAAGATCCTGATACCTGTAACATGTGATCATCTTCTCAACATGTCATGGCCCGTACCCGCTTTTTCGGATACGAGACGTGTCCAAGCCAGCCTACGCCGCAGAGTCGGCGGTAGAACGCTGTCACGGCCAAGATGCTCAAAATCACAAAATAATTTTATTGCTCATTCACATTTCTAAATTTATTAAATTATTTACAACTTTTATATTTTTAAAGAAAGTACAAGGTTCTCACAATTTATGAAAACGATGACACTGCTATCTATTTCTAGGTTTCTGTCGGCAAGTATATTCGTATCTCCCAAAGCTAAGTGAAGCCACAGCTAACCTAAAAATGTTGGTTTTCAGTCAGGAATGGAACAAGCACACAAACCGACGGCAATATGTCACGACCCGCATCCGCTAAAAGGGCACGTGACGCGACAACGCCTAGCCCTCACCGAAAAATCGACGTGGAACGCTGTAGATTTTTCTACTCTAAACAGTTTATATATATAACAAAAACCTGTCGAGAATATGGTCAACTCCGAATGGAGGACAAGCAAGGAATATATATATGAGTACTCAATCACGACTCTAAGATAACAAAGTAAAGACTGAAAGATAAAGACAACAAGACGATAATAAAATAATAACCTGTCAAGTCCAACACAAGAATATATACAAGTCCAAGTCTCTAATACAGTCCATAATAATAACAGTCTCAAAAGTAGCTGGAGACAATGTCCAGTACAAAGACCTACTCTAACTAAGCAATAGGTAGGGTCTCGTCAGGCGGAGCTAAGCCCTGCTGGACCAAAGTCTCCAAGTCTACGCCCACTACGTCATCCGGACCGTAGTAGGTACAATAATCTCCCTCGTCAGCATCTGTAATATTTTTAACATATCATGTCAGGATGGAACGAATACAATCTACTAACAGCAGTTCACAAGATATGATAAAAGCTACAAGACTGTAAATAGATAGTATATACAAGGAAATCATGGAATGTACATGTGAATATCATGGCAAGGTAAGCTGTAAATCTAGAGCTAGAACAAGACAAATAAACTGATCATGGCATGTACAACAATCAAGAATCATATCTCTAGGTATGTGAGTACTAGCTACAATATATGGCCGGCTTGGGTCTGCACAAGGTCTACTGATCAGCCAATCCCACGTGGAGTGTAGGATTGGTAGCATTCAAGGTCTACAAGAATAAACAAGGCGGGTAATGACCACACATCTACACTAGTACTCCCCGACCCCGACTGGTAGAGTGGATCCAAGCAAGACACGTTATGACACGGGATTCTACGAGAAGGGAGCAAGTCTCCTCGAGAATCGGTGTCCATATACTGCACAAGAACTACAAGGGAGCTCGCACAAGATATACCAAGATAACGAGGAATAACATCTCATGTCGGGATCCATGAATACAAATCCGTGTGACCAATATGTCGAGAACAAGCATATCTACACTAATTACATAAATTATAACAATCATCGTAAATTGAAAAAGTGTCAGAGAATGTACTCGCCTGAAATATGATATGGTACGTCAACCGGAGCAAATACAGCGTCTCGAGGACTTATAGAGAACAAGACGTATCAATACTATGTTTAGGAAGTAAAATCAAATCAATTTGAATCCTATTAAGTCATTCTAGGTCAAGACGCGTCAAACTAGACTGTACGAGGTCAACCTAAGTCATATTAGGTCTAGCTAGGTCATACTGGGTCAACGCAAGTCAAACGGAATTAATCTAGGTCAATTTGAGTCAACAGTTGACTTTTGGTCAACCGGTCAACTCTGGTCAACCATGGTCAACTCTGGTCAATTCTAGGTCAACTCTAGGTCACTGGTGACTAACAGTTGACTTTTGGTCAACTGCACAAGTCTAATGGAATTTGGAACTAAATTGGGCAAAGTGTTGACCCATAGTTGACTTTTGGTCTAAAAAGTCAACCGGGGTCAAGACTAAGTCTAGACGGCTATTTCTACCCATTATCAACCTCTACAATCCATATCCAAGTCCATCTTGGACTTCGATACTCATATCTTGGCCATAGGCCAATTACCTATTTTACCCTTAAAAAGGACAAAATTCTACCTTCGGCGATTATCTAGTTAGCCTATCTACGCTTGATATTTTGACCCGATCTCCCTAGGGTAGTATGATACTAGCCTATACATATAATACCTACCAAAATACCTAGGTAACGTGGACATCTAGTCCACCTTACGGCCCATTGGCGATATCTTTAATATTTTAAGATACGCACTGATACGACGTGATACCGGCGCCCTACGACCCCAATTTCCACTCGGAAGCCTACCCGCAAAATCTAGTTCACGTATTCTAGGTCCACGCCAAGTTTCGTCGCGATCCGATACTCGGAGCTCAAATTTCCCTTCTAACTCGATTTCTCCCCTTTTCTCTATTTCCTACTTCTCTTCTCCTAACTTCTTCTTCTAACTTCTTCTTCCTATTCTTTCTCTAATTCTTCTTCTAATTTCTCCTTCCTATTCTCCTAACTTCTTCTAATCCTTCTTCTTCTAACTTCTTCTTATTCCTTCTTCTTCAAACTTCTTCTCATTTCTTACTCCTAACCTCTTCTTCCTATTCTCCTAACTTCTTCTATTTTCTTCTAACTTCCCATCTATCTAACTATCTATATATACATATACTTATCTATATATACACATATATATATCTATCTATATATATATTTATATATATATATGGGGGGAACGATTAAGGGGACTTATATGGGGGCGATGGGGGCTATGGCACTATGCCATAGCTGCTACTGCTGCTGCTCTTTGCTGCTACTGCTGCTGCTCTTTGCTGCCACTGCTGCAGCTGCTGGTTATGCTGCTGCTGCCGCAGCCTTCTCTCCCTCTTCCTCTTCTAACTCCCCTCCACTTCACTTCTCCTTTCATTCTCTCTCTCTCTCTCTCTCTCTCTCTCTATATATATATATATATATATATATATATATATATATATATATCCTTCTATCTATCCTTATATATATATCTATATATATATCCCTATACACAAACACTCACACATCTAACTACATATATAAATACACACACACACATATATCTACATATGTATAAATACACCCACACACATATATATATATATATATATATATATATATATATATATATATATATATATATATATATATATATATATATATATATACATATATACATTTATACATTTATATATACCACCCAAACACACACATCACCCTCTCACACTCTCTCTACCACTCTTACACAACCTCATGACACAACCACCACTTCTACATACACATGAATACAAATAATTATATATAAATACATACACACATATATATATATATATATATATATATATATATATATATATATATATATATATATATATATATATATATATATATATATATATATATATATATATATATATTTTTATATATATATATATATACATACATATATATATACCACTATATATATTAAAACCCCAAATAATTCCTTAACCTAGATTGTAGGGAATCCTACAAAATTTGTGGGCAAAGTGTAGAGAATCCTCTTCTCTACACTTATTGTGAAGCAATAAATGGAGTAGAGAAATTAATTAGGGATTTAAATGCATACCTAAGGTTCTTTGGAGAGAGAGAGAGAGCTTGGAGGAAAGAAAGATTTTTGAAGGAGAGAGAGAGAGATTGCTTAATGGAGAAGAAAGGGGGGGCTCACCTCTTGTGGCCGGCCATGGTGGGGGGTTATTGGGTTTGGGTAGGATCCAATAACCCTCCACCCATTAGACTTGTTTAGGTTTGGTTTGTTTCGGTTTGGTTCAGTTTGTTTCTAATTAACCAATTAAGCTCTAAAATGACAAATTAAGCCATGGAAAATTGGGTTTATGGTCTCTAGCCTAATTAGGATGGTATGTGGGCTAAGCCCAGCTAGTATGGGGGTCCCACTAGGGTCCAGGCTACCCGGGTCTCCAATTTGAGTCCGAATTGGATAAAATCGAAACCAACCCAAATAAATCCCAAAAAAATCACATAAAATCAAATAAAATTCCTAAAAATTATAAAACTTGAAAAATAACAAAAATACCCCTAATTTGAAAAATGGGGGTGACAAATCTACCCTTCTTAAAAAAAATTTTGTCCTCGAAATTGAATGAGAACTAACACAGCAATCATGAATTGAACAAGGAAAGAAAAAGATAGAATTTTACCTCAAGGCTCGAAGAGATATGGGAATCGCTCCCGCATGTCATCCTTCCTCTCCCAGGTGGACTCACCTGGAGAGTGGTGTCTCCATGCAACGCGAACCAAGGGAATGACCTGGTTCCGGAGCACCTTCTCTCTTCGGTCCAAGATCTCGACCGGCTTCTCTAGATAGCTGAGTGTCGGTCCCACTACGATCTCTGAGTGGTTCAAGACGTGACTGGGATCTGCCACGTACCGTCTCAGCTGCGACACATGGAACACACAGTGAACTCCCTCTAGTGCGGGCGGTAACTCCAGTCGGTAAGCCACTGCACCGACCCTGCCCAAGATACGGAATGGTCCGATGTATCGTAGGCTAAGCTTCCCGCCGCCACCAAAATGAATCGTGCCACGCGTCGGAGAAATCCGCAGAAACACAAGATCACCAACCTAGAACAAAACACAAGACTTAGAGCTTGATCTAAAACAATCACAATCAGACTCAAATACAAGAAAAATCTAAACTATACCTCAAACTCCAACGGCCTCCGGTGGCTATCGGCCCAATGTCGCTGCCTATCCTGCGCCACCCGAAGTCGATCTCTGATAACCATGACCTTCTCTGTAGCATCCACTACCATCTCAGGGCCAAGCAAAACCCTCTCGCCGACATCATCCCAAGACAAGGGAGTACGGCACCTCCGTCCGTATAGAGCCTCGAAAGGTGACATCTCTATACTGGCTTGGTAGCTGTTGTTGTAAGCAAACTCTACCAAGTGAAGGTGGTCCTCCCAAGATCCCCCGAAGTCCAAGACACAAGTACGCAGCATATCCTCGAGGGTCTGAATCGTCCTCTCTGACTGCCCGTCTGTCTGGGGGTGGTATGCGGTACTGAACTTGAGCGATGTGCCCAAGCTAAGCTGCAAACTCCGCCAGAAGTGGGAAGTGAATCGGCTGTCCCGATCCGAGACTATACTCACTGGAACCCCGTGTAATCGGACTATCTGTCGCACGTACATCTCGGCCAACCTCTCCGTCGACAAACCCACTTTAAAGGCAAAAAGTGGGCCGATTTGGTCAATCGATCAACAATGACCCAAATCGCATCCTTCCCTCCTGGAGAGCGCGGAAGCCCAGATACAAAGTCCATAGTGATATGCTCCCACTTCCACTCAGGAATGGGTAGTGGCTGGAGCAATCCACCGGGTCTCTGTCTCCCGGCCTTCACCGGCTGGCACACCAAGCATCTCGAAACGAACTGAGCCACCTCATGTTTCATGCCATACCACCAAATATGCTGTCTCAAGTCTCTATACATCTTGTTGGCTCCTGGATGCATAGAGTACTGAGAACGGTGCGCCTCCTGAAGAACCTCCTTCCGAAGTCCTCCGCTCGGCACGCACAATCTGGTACCATGCCTCAACGACCCATCCCCTGCTAAAGAGAACTCATCCAACAGCCCTATCTGGACCTGCTCCCTGATGACCCTCAGAGCCTCATCCTCAAACTGAGCTACCCTGACTCTCTCTATCAGCTCCGACTGCACCTGCAGACCCCACATCTGTGCCTCAAACCCAGAAACTATCACCTCTATGCCCAAGCTCTCCAGATCTGCCAGAAGGTGACGATCCATCGTCAAACACATGGCCACGGGATACCTGCTTAAAGCATCCACGACCACGTTGGCCTTCCCCGGATGGTACTGTAAGGATATATCAAAATCCTTATCGGCTCTAACCATCGCCTCTGTCTCATATTCAGCTCCTTCTAGGTAAACACGTACTTCAAGCTCTTGTGGTCAGTATAGATCTCCACACGTTCTCCGTACAGATAGTGTTTCCACAGCTTCAAATCAAAGATGACCGTTGCCAGCTCCAGATCGTGGGTAGGGTAATTCCTCTCATGAGGACGTAACTGCCTAGATGCATAGGCAATTACCTTCCCGTGCTGCTGAAGCACACAACCCAAACCCCGTCCTGAAGCATCACTGTAGATCGTATAACCACCAGATCCAGATGGCAGCGTCAAGATAGGAGCTGTAGTCAACCTCGCCTTCAGCTCGTCGAAGGCGGTCTGGCACTCATCGGACCAAACAAACTCCTCGTCCTTCCTGGTAAGGCGGGTCATTGGCTGGGCAATCCTGGAAAAGTCCTGCACGAACCTCCGGTAATAACCTGCCAGACCCAGAAAACTCCGAACCTCTGCTACTGAGCTCGGCGTAGACCAGGACTCCACCGCAGAAATCTTCTTCGGATCCACTGAAATCCCCTCGCCAGAGACAACATGGCCTAGGAACTCCACGCGATCCAAGAAGAACTCGCACTTGGACAGCTTCCCATACAGCTGCTCCCTCCTAAGAGTGTCCAACACAATCCTCAGGTGCTCCTTGTGCTCCTCTGGCGTCTTCGAATAGATGAGGATATCATCAATGAAGACCACTATGAACTTGTCAAGGTACTGGTGAAATACCTTGTTCATCAAGTTCATGAATACCGCCGGGGCGTTGGTCAACCCAAACGGCATGACGGTATACTCATACTGGCCATAGCGAGTCCGAAAGGTAGTCTTCGGAATGTCATCCCGCTTCACCTTCAGCTGATGGTACCCGGTGCGCAAGTCAATCTTCGAGAACACTCTCGCCCCGCTCAACTGGTCGAACAAGTCATCAATCCTTGGCAAAGGATACTTGTTCTTGATGGTAAGGTTGTTGAGCGCCCCGTAATCAATACACAGACGTACCGTACCATCCTTCTTGGGGACGAAAAGAACTGGCGCGCCCCAAGGTGAAGAGCTAGATCGAATAAAGCCCTTGTCCTCCAGCTCGTCGACCTGCTTCTTCAGCTCCGCTAACTCGCTATTGTTGATTCTATAGACGTGCTGGGAGATAGGCTCAGCGCCCGGCACTAGGTCTATAGAAAACTCAACATCACGATCTGGCGGCATCCCGGGCAGCTCCTCGGGAAAGACATCCAAGAACACAGCAATGAGTGGATGTGGCAACACCGGTCCCGCCAACAATGCTCCGCAGAATCCATCTCCCTTCTCCACTGCACCCCTGGTGAACTCATACTCCGGCTCTCCTGGCGGCCTAAACAGAATCCTGCCCCCTCTGCAGTCAATGCTAGCGTGGTGTATGCTCAACCAATCCATACCGAGTACCACATCGTAACTCGGAAGTGGCATTACGAGCAAACACGCACTCAGCTCCCGGTCTCTCAAAGAAACTCTCTGCCCCTTGCAAACATTATTAACTAGGATGATGCCATTCCCAGTCATAATCTTGCAAGTCCTACCAAGATACTCAGCAATAATATTGTGCCTAAGTGCAAAAGAAACTGACACAAAACTGTGCGTAGCACCTGAATCAAACAATGCTAAGGCAGGAAAAGAATCAAGAAGAACCGAACCTGTAACTACATCTGCGACTGGCTCGATCTCCTCGGCCGCAAGAGCAAAGGCTCTACCCTGACCAGCCCGCTGCTGGTGGTGCTGAACAAACCGCTGCTGCTGGATCGGAAGTGGACCCCTCTGCTGTACTGCAGGAACACTCGCCGGTGCCCCCTGAGCTGCTACCGCTCCACGGACTACCCTGCGAGGGTTCGCTGGACAATCCTTCAACTGATGTCCAGCCTCCCCGCAGTAGAGGCACATGCCCAGCCTCTTCCGACAGATGTGTGCAGATTTTGTGGTGCTGATCGCTATAAGATAACTGGTACAGGAAGGTCTACCGGTGCAAGAAGACCGACCGATTCAATGCACTACTTGCCTTTAACGCCGCGGTTGTAAAGATTATTTATGGTGAAAGAGACGGTCGAAAATATGAGTTGGCACATGTGAGAACAGATTGAAGGAGTGTTGGATCACCCATCCGATAGAGAAGTGTGGAAGCACTTTGATCGAGTGTATCCTGATTTTGCTTCAGATTCGCGTAATGTCAGGTTGGGACTATCTTCTGACGATTTTACTCCTTTTGGTCTTTCGAGATTCCAGTATTCGTGCTGGCCTGTGATTGTCACTCCGTATAACCTACCGCCTTGGATGTGCATGAAGACTCAGTACATGTTTCTAACCGTTATAATTTCTGGTCCGAACAATCCCAAGAGGAATATTGATGTGTACTTACAGCCTTTGATAGATGAGTTGAATCAATTATGGAAAGTAGGCACTAACACGTACGATGTTTCCAGTAAGCAGAATTTTTAGATGAAGGCAACCCTTATGTGGACCATCAACGACTTTCCGGCCTATAGAATGTTATCTGGATGGAGCACTCATGGCCGTCTCTCATGTCCGTATTGCATGGACCGTAGTAAGGCTTTCCGCTTGAAACACGGAGGAAAATCGTGCTTCTTTGATTGTCATCGACAATTTCTGCCAAAAGATCATCCGTTCAGAAGGAACAGAAATGCATTCTGTGCCGGCGTTGTAGAGAAGGGTGATCCACCGCCAAGGTGGTACGGAGCCACGATATGGAAGGAGGTTAAAAATTTTCCAAGTGCTATCGAAGATCCTACAACTGGGTACAAGTGCGATGGATTTGGTAGAGATCATAACTGGACAAAGAGGAGCATATTCTAGGATCTGCCATACTGGAGTACCAATCTGATCAAACATAATCTTGATGTCATGCATATTGAGAAGAATGAGTTTGATAACATAATTAATACTGTGATGGACGTAAAGGGAAAAACTAAAAAGAATTCTAAGGCCAGGTTGGACTTAGAAGAAATATACAAACGCCCTGCGTTGCATTTGATAGAGCAGAATGGAAAACAGTTCCTGTCGAAGTCAATTTTCTCGCTGGACAGGGAGGATAAAGTGAGACTTTGTCGATGGATCCAGGGCCTAAAATTTCTAGACGGATATGTGTCAAATTTGAGAAGATGTGTCAATCCGAAGGAAAACAAATTGACGGGTATGAAGAGCCACGACTGTCACGTATTCATGGAGAGGTTAATTCCGATTACATTTCGGGAATTCTTACCGCAGGCAGTTTGGGATCCAATGACGGAGCTTAGCATATTCTTCTGGGATCTTTGTTCTAAGAAATTGCTCGTTGATCGTCTAGAAAAGCAAGAGAAGGACATTGCGGTAACACTGTGCAAGCTAGAGAGGGTGTTTCCTCCTGGATTCTTCGACTCTATGGAGCATTTGCCGATTCATCTATCATATGAGGCACGTGTTGGTGGACCCGTCGAATATCGATGGATGTACCCGTTCAAGCGACATTTAAATCACCTAAAAAGAAACGTGAAAAATAAGGCACGGGTCGAGGGTTCTATTTGTGAAGCCTATGTTCTCGAGGAGATTACAAACTTTTGTTCGATATATTTCAAGCCTCATGTTACAACTAATAGAACGAGAGCTTCCAGAAACGACGACGGAGATCATGAAAGTAATGATACAATACTGAAGGTATTCAATGCTCCAGGAAAGCCATCGGGTAAAATGAAGAAGAGATATCTGAACGATGATGAGCTAAGGGCTGCTCAGGTGTATGTATTACTCAACTGCGACGAGGAGGAAGTAGAAAAACTGGAAGGGTAAGTAATTAATACGTCTACATTATTTTAATAGTGTTGATTATTATACTATTATATTAATTGAACGATGTTGTTTTCAGCATATTTAATGATGATATGAGGTCAGGTAGGCCACACATAACAGAATAAGAACAAGAACAAGAAATGAGGCATTATTTTCTATCATGGTTGAGTGCATATGTAAGACTTGAGAACTCTGTAATTACCTTTCTGTATATGCACTTGATTGAGAATGAGCTTAATTGCTTCTTTCGTGGTATTTAGGTCGATCGTCCATACGCAAGACTTGAGAATGAGTCTATTAGAACGCTAGCCAAGGGACCAATTTATGCTGCAAAAATATGGCCAAGCTACTGTGTTAATGGGTTTAGGTTCAAGTCAACAACTTGCCCGATCAGATACAACTTTGTGGATCTCGACTCCACCAAAAACAACTGTTTGTGTATCAGATCTTTGAACTACAAAGATGATGATACGGGCAACGATTTCTATGGCGTGCTACGGGAGATCGTGGAGCTGACATATAGTTATGGAATAGAGCCTGCTAAGATTGTGTTATTCAGGTGTGATTGGTTCGATCCGATTGAAGGTCAAGGTTGAAAAGTAGACAAGCACGGTCTTGTTGATATAAACTATCGGCGTCGATATCAAGCCTATGAACCATTTGTCCTATCAAGTCAGGCTCAGCTCGTGTACTTCACAAGTTATCCTAAACGGGGAACAACAAGGTCGGACTGGTGGGCAGTATGCAAGACCAAAGCTAGAAATACCTTTGAGGTTGACGATATAGCTTATCAAGAGGATGAACTATCTCTTGTAACAAATATTATAGAAGTGGACACGACGGAAGTTCCTCATTACACATCTAATTGTGTAGAAGAAGTAGAATTATCTGAAGAGGAAGATGCAGATGAAAGTGAAGATGTAGAGGAGGAAGAAGAAGAAGAAGAAGAAGAAGTAGATGAGCTAAACGAACTAGATGAATTTTCAGAAGAGGATTAAATCTGTACGTTTGTTTTATCATCATATTTGACACTTTAGTGACACTTCTATCATATAAATCTGTGACACTTCAGTGACACTTTATTGACACTTTTATCTGTGACTATAATATTTTTCAAAAATCTGTGATGTCTATCATATAAATATGTTTTTTTGTTTTATTGTCACGTGTTATTATCAGGTATGACTAGACCATCTGGACGACGCGGAGGATTTTATATTAGGCAGTCCCGTTAGCCTCGGGCTGGGGATGGAGATTCTGTACCCTCATCCTCATTTTCGAGTACACCATTGTACCGTTCTGTTCCCGGTCCATTACTGGGACAGGGCAGTTCCAGCAGGTTGGAGATTCCTTCCTCGTCGTCTAGCCTTCCTGATCCTGCGTCCAGTATCCCTGATCCCCCGTCCAGCATTTCTCCTGCCGACGGCTCCATGGGGGGAGCCGACATCGAGCATATGGAGGAAGGCGATCAGACTGATCCTGTCCATGTAGGAGGTGAGAGCGACCCTCCATGCGCTCGCCCGGGCGAGACGCGTATGGAGATTTGGACGGACGGGCCTATGAAGTAAGTTAATTAACTAATATATATTTCTCAAATGATTATATGTACATATATATTCATGAAAAATTATTATTGTATATATATCGGCCTACTGCATTACAGAGACAGCTGGGGGTATTTCTGAGGCAGAACTATGGTGGGCCTTGGATTAACTACTTAGATGCTCCCGCAGATAGGAAGGCCTTTTGGTTTGCCCACTTCAAGGTAAAAAATTGTTTATTTTTAAATTTTAATAATCATTTGTGTATATTATACAACTTTTGTATTTTACTTCTTGTAGAGGACCTATTTCTATCCACACACCGGGCGGCGAGGATCGAGGGCCAATTTTCTGTCGTCACAGCCAAGCTCATCCGTGATGCGATCCACGACCAGAAGTCTCGTGATCGCTCCGGACAGCCGATCCATGGTTGGATCACGCCAGAGCAGTGGGTTGCGATAAAGGCTAGATTCAGCGAGCCCAAGTACCAGGAGCGGTCTAACAAGGCCAAGGTGGCGCGGTCGAGCGCCGGTAAGTGGTGTGGTGGCTCCATTCCGATGACGGAGCATTTTCGTCGTCTGGTACGTTTGCTATGACGGACATTAATTTATATATAGTTCGATAGAATGTTTAATACTAATAATAGATAATATATTTTAACAGGTAAAAAATGGTGAGGATCCGAACATGGTGACCGTCTTCCTGGTCACCCATCGGAGGGCTGGGGAGTTCATTGACGAGAGGGCGACGCAGGCATATGTACGTTCTATTCTTTATATTAATTTACTATAATTTAGAAAATAGGAAAATAGATATCAATATAGACTTTAGCAAACACTTACACGTTAGCAAACATGTTCTAGGCCGAGTTTGTTCGGCTACAGGAGGAGGCGGCTATTGCTGCTAGTGCACAAGCAGAGGGAGGGGCTGGTACTTTCTTCCAGCCGCCTACAGCTCCATCGCCGGACGAGCTCTGGATAACCGCCGTTGGCGGTCTTCAGAAGGGTACGTACTACGGTACGGGATCCTACGGCACGTATTTGGCTTCGGAGTCATCCCGGGCCCCCTCTGTCAGTGTGCAGTCTTCGGCTTCGCAGGCGTCGTCATGAGCTGAGGATATTCGTCGTCAGATCGAGGAGCTGCGTCGCGAGTTACAGCAGCAGATTTCTGATGCGGTCGAGCGACGATCCGACCCTCCGATCGTCACCGGACGATTTGATGCGGTCGAGCGCAGTATAAAGGAGCTGATGAGTCTGCATCAGGCTACAGCTGCCAGCTTGCACACGCTCACCGAGTCTACGCAGCGCACATAGCGTAGACAGGTCGAGCTGGAGGGATCGCAGAGGAGCATGTCTGCCTCACTCACTCAGGTTTCGGCTTCGCTTGAGGTGAGTACTGAGAGGGTGGTGAGTACCCTTGCTGTTTATGATGAGCGACTGCGAGAGCTGGAGCAGATACGTCCTCCCGGTCCATCGACGGCACCGACTCCAGACATTGCACTGCCTCCTACTGCCCCTACGGTGCAGCTCACCCAGGAGCAGTATGACTACATTCTATCCCAGATGCGCGACAGGGGTCCTCAGTGATCCAGTATATTTTTTTTATTATCTTTGTATTTATTGGCCCTATGGGCCCATTGATCGTTCTGTACACTGATTTTCATTATTATTTGACTCTGTTGGACATGTATGTTTGTTGGACATGTATGTTTGTGATATTTAATTTGTTGGTATTTTCATTGAGTACATGTATGATATTTAGTTGTAGACTGTTATGATGCATGAGAGACTGTTATTCATCTATTAGTTATAGACTGTTATGATGGAAGACTGTTAATTGTGATGATATCTGCGAAGGGGATGACAAATATACCTACGCTGGGTTATAAGCGATGATCTGATATACAAAGGAGGTGCTGCCCAAATTTTAAAAAAATATAATGTGTATGTTTGTGATGATGTGTGTCTGTATTTACAGTGAATGTGAAATGCAGTTATCGGAACCATCGACAGTTTCGATTCATGTTGTATGTTTTATCTTGGATAGAAAGAGCAACAGTTTAGGGTGTACTTCTGAGAGCTTCATTTTCACGTCATTCACTTTCTCGGGACGTCGTCAAGGATCCCAAGAAGGTGAAGGACGTGAAGAGGAAGCTCTGAGAAGTGTACCCTGAAATGTTGCTCTTTCTATCCAAGATAAAACATAGAACAGTACGCAAAACTGTCGATGGTTCGAATACTGCACTTCACACACACTGTAAACACAGACACACAGAATAACAAAAATACCAAATATTTTTTTTAAATTTTTTTTATAACATCTGCGACGTATAGCGACGTTCTGCGACGTTTTGTGACGTCATGTACATGTCACTATACGTCGCAAAATAGTGACGTAACGTCGCTATCCGTCGCTATAATGCTGACGTGTATATGACCACCTGAGAACCAACGTCGCTAAAGTTATCGCTAGGCGTCGCTAATATGCTGACGTGGCTGCCATGCCATGTCATCATATGTAAAGTTTACGGCATCGCTAAGTGGTCGCCCTACGTCGCTATACTGGCGACGTATGCTCACGTCGCTATCTGTCGCTCATATTAACGACGTCTAGCGACACTATAAGTGACGTCGCAACTAGCGACGAATTGCGACCAAATTGTAATCTGCGACAAGCCTATAAGCGACACCCATTTTTCGTCGCTAAATACGTCTCTAATAGAAATTAGCGACGGATTTTCCCTTTTTAGCGACGTACTCTGACGTCGCTAAAAGGGGTTATTTTAGTAGTGAGTCTCAGCCCGTTGCGAAGCGACAATTTGGTTTTGCGGACCCCTTACTGAATAAGGCAGAATGCTGACCTCTAATATTTTAGCGTAAACGTATAGCCTGCACATGAAACCAACTAAAATCAATACTTGCATCGATTCGGACTTGCGCCTTGGTCGATTCAATTTCTTAGAATCTTCGAGCCGATTCAACGCACTCATCCTTCGGGACAATGCGACGCTTCGCATCGATTCACTCGATGCATTCTTTGGGACAAGGTAACTCTTCGAATCGACTTAGTTCGATACATTGCTCGGGACAACGTAACTCTTCGCATCGACTTAGTTCGATGCATTGCTCGGGACAACATAACTCTTGTATCGATTCGCATCGATACATTTGATTCGATCAACGCGACTCTTTGAGTCAGTGCCTCAGCGTAATGTGTCGTGCGGAGCGGGTCATTACATATGGGGCACTAATTATCATCCTAATAGAAATAATTCTAATCAATTGGTAATCCTCGTATATTCCAAAAAATTTAGAAGGCTTACAGTCTACTCATCTTAGAAGCTAGAACATGGTTTTAGGGATAATGAGGTTAGAATGATTCCAAAGTCCGAATATTGTACCTCGACTCTTGTTAATAAAGAGTAAGGCACTGCGTAACGAGTTACGGTAGATATAAGTCGAGTCAAGGATCGTTCCTCAATAAATGGAAAACGAGTGTGTACAACGACACGTGGTCGATAAAATAGAATGATCTACCCGTTCATAATATACAAGAGTTATCGACAGGATAACCAACTCTAAGGCACATCATATGAAAAGATTTCTAACAACTGAGTCATGAATTTCTATTTGTGTCAAGCCTGCTAGACTATGGTTACAAGGGTTCTAGTGGTATGGGCTGTAGTGATCATGTATTGCCGTTGATAACCGATAGATCATAATATGACAGGGTATTTAGCTATGGTATTGGCTAAGCTAGTGGTTGTGTTGTTCCAAACTAATCAGGTCTTAATAATAAAAATTTACATAACTAGGGTAATATTTGTTGGAATCCAATCTCGAGATGGGTGTCTATCATAGTCATGGTAAATGATTGTCCTTACCTTTGTCTATTCATCTCATGTCTAAACTGTGGGCTTTGGTCGAGGAAAGGTTGGGTTAAGGGTCAAGGGTGGTTAGTTAAAGCAAGTTTCAAACAAATAATTAGAGGCTCACAACAATTGGTCTCTTGAGAATAGAAAGTCTCCTAGGTTGGCATTTAAGGGTAAAATCCTAATCATTCTCAAATTTAGATGGCTAGAAGGTCCCAATAGTAGCTTGAGGGTAGAGAGGAGAACGGGTAACTCAAGACAAGGTTCTAGTCACATGGCTGGCCGATGGTAGCTACACTTGTGTATACAACTATCATAGCCATGGGGGATACTCTATCTATCTACCAATTATGAGCTTTCGTCTTTCCAAATCAGTGAAAAACAAAAACAATAAAGAGTTCAAGAAAGATGTCACTGAATACAATTACGTGATTCAAAGACGAATGTATAATTCAAGAGAAATTATTAAAACCGTCGCGGATGAGATCCTGGATATCTCTATATCTCAATCCACGTAATGAAGAGCGAACCGAATGCATCATGGTTGATCAGACCGTAATACACTGATTCTGATTAGATAATATATTGGTAGGCGTCCCCAATAAACATATGTCTTCAATCAAGCTCGATAAAAGAGTAAGCTTGTAAAACTAGGCTGTAATAGCAGCGTTGGTCAAGATAGTCAAATTACAAGCATGCGAGATTTTTGAAAGGAGGCAAAGGTAGTTCGAGTTTTGTGAGAATTAAAACCTTACCTGGTGTTCTTGCTTATACGGTCTTTCTACTATCTTCTTATCCATAAGGCCTTGGTCGACTTAATGGGTTATGGGCCTCTAAATTCTATATTCTAGGTAAACCTATTAGTGTCAGTCAAATACCTCGTCAATAGATCACAAGGACCACTGAATGCTAGTTTGGGAGACGTGCTACTCAACTTACAGAACTTTCACTAGTATTGATTTTGGATCTTATGAGACATACATGGCATTTCCTATCCTTTATAATATCCTAAACTTGTAATCACTTCTGAAGTCATTTTATCGAGAGATATGCCTCGTCCGTATACTCTGGTTGTGGTAAACCCTTGGTTCCATGATTCAGATATGATATGCTATCATATACTGTACCTTATATTGACACAAGATCTAAAGAGGTCAACGAAGATATAGTTTTAGCAATGTTCCATAACCTACGATTCCTTGAAATAATTTCCACTCTATGGGTCGTGTCTCACCAGTGCGCTGCTGTCTAGCCATCGCAGTCGTTAAATTACTCCAACTATATCCCTAATAACTTCAAGGAGCTGCTAGAGATTCAAACTAGTTGACTATGATAGAAAGCGTAAACATCTGCCTATAAGTCTCAATCCTTAAAGTAAAAGATTGATTGGGGGAAATAACTGAAGACAGGGAAAGTAAGAACATCCTAATCTTTATTTCATATGTATTTCAAATGGTTGAGAAAAAACCTTGGATCAATCTACCTCGAGACTCGTATGTGAATAACAGAATCAGGAATTATAAACTAATTCCTTTCGACAAAATAGGATTTTAAATAGGCAATTCTAACTTATGATATAAGGTTTATATATAATAGAGAAAAAAATTGAACAGTTTATCAAGATTAGAGCCTTAATTCTAGGAAAGTCTATCTTACCAAGTGAATAGTATATCAACATCGGATCATATCGTCATATCAAAAGTAATAGTGTACCTATAAAGATCCGACAAGCTATCTAAATTTAATAATTCTTTATCTAAATTGCATGGCTTATCTGCCAACCTTAACTACCAAACATTCAATTTGAACAAGGGACTCCTAGTCCTAATCATCCTCCTAAATTATTTCAATCCTAATTGTGAATGAGCATTTCCTAGTCGCAGGCTCGCAGTAGTACGACTGACATAGGTACTACCACGAGTTCGCAATCTTTTGCAAAAACTGACCTGCATGGGCCACCACAAAAACTTGTCACGACCCGTACCCGCTTTTTCGGATACGAAACGTGTCCAAGCCAGCCTACGCCGCAGAGTCGGCGGTAGAACGCTGTCACGGCCAAGATGCTCAAAATCACAAAATAACTTTATTGCTCATTCACATTTCTAAATTTATTACAACATTTATATTTTTGAAGAAAGTACAAGGTTCTCACAATTAATGAAAATGATGCCACTGCTATCTATTTTTAGGTTTCTGTCTGCAAGTACACCCGTATCTCCTAAAGCTAAGTGAAGCCACAGCTAACCTGAAAAATATTGGTTTCCAGTCAGGGATGGAACAAGCACACAAACCGACGGCAATGCAAAAATACAATAGAATTCACAAGACATGAAAATAACATATGTGAGAAGAAAACTAGAAAGTAAATGATGACATGGCAAGCGGTGAAGAAAACCAGGAAACAAATGAAAGACAACTATCTATATGTTTTGAAATATCTTGTTCGACATGTGAACGGCTAAGGGGTAAATACGGCACCCTGCACGTGTCGTGTGCAGCTGCTATCAGTCAAGATTAGATATATTTGGGATGGGTAAGGAGTAGTTCACACGGCTACTAAGATATTTCTCCGTCCAGCTAGTACTCATGAAATCAAGTCGCAAGCATGGTAATCATATAATGACAGTCATGAAGTACAATAAATCCATGATACTAATCTCCGTGTAATGAGGGTGTCAACAAGCAGCAAAACATATATATAAACATGAAATGTAAAAACTACTATGAATCGAAAAGCAATCAGAAAGTGCACTTGCCTGAGGTCCTTTGCTGGTGAAACCGATAGTACAACCACTCAGATGAGTCACTAAAGTCAACACATGCAAAAAGTCTCCGGATGCTGAAATAGACAATACCAACACTTTTAGAATAGTCAAATTAGCTAGGATTGCCTGTCCTTAAGTCCAATTCTAGACACAGAAGCAAAACGGTAATTTTGGGTCAAAATGGTGTCCGCCGTTGGACCCATTTTGCACCGAAAAGCGTGCCAGAGTCAATGGTCTCTAAAGTCTTCAAACTACATGTCTACAGATTCGTTTTGATGATACGAACCCAACCGTATATCTAAAGTCGTCCAGATTGGCGGGACGCACGTCGTATCGAAGGAATTTTAATGTTTTGAAAACAGTTTTTTGGTAAACTTTAGGATCCGATTTCTTGGCACGTAGTCAATGAAATCGACTTCTGTAAAATGGGTTGTGAAGTCCTATAGGTTGTCTAGAACTGTTGTTAATCAGTTTTCGAAAACTACTAAGGGTTTGATCACAATCATTCTTCCAAAAAGGGGTTTGGGACAGTTTATACGTCCTGTTTTTAATAGGTTTTAGCCGATCTTTGGTTCGATTTCCTGTCGATCCTAGATGAAATCAACCCGAACTACTTACTAGGCTTCCTAGATGGTTAGGTTGGGATTTTATCTGTAACATTGGTTTGACAAACGATGAACCGTAGTGTCGAAAAATTGGCTGCGAATAGGGCTCCGCCGCTGCCTTCAATGTGCCGTTGTGATGCCTCGCGTGGGGTTCTGTCGCCGTCCGGCGACTTGTGCGGCGGCGCGCGATTGTGGGGTAGCCGCCCAGGACGTCGAGGGGGTGGCGCACCATCAGGATCTAGGGTTTGGGTTAGAGTTTTCGAGTTTCTCGACTCTCCCTCTCTGTATATAAGTATCTACTTGTCGAAACAAGGTCGGGGGACTTGGTGCTCGTGCTGGGCCTGTAAGCTGGGGGGGAGGGGTTATTAGATTATTCTTTTCCTTTCCTTTCTATTTCTTTTTCTCATATATATATAAACTATATATATATATATATATATATATATATATATATATATATATATATATATATATAAATATATATATATAGTTTATATATATATGAGAAATATATATATAAATATATATATAAATATATATATAAATATATATATAAATATATATATAAATATATATATAAATATATATATAAAAAAATATATATATATATATATATAAATATATATATATTTTTTTTTGTATATATAAATATATATAAATATATATATATATATATATATATATATATATATATATATATATATATATATATATATATATATATATATATATATAAATATAAATATATATATATTTTATATATATATATATATATATATATATATATATATATATATATATATATATATATATATATATATATATATATATATAAGACTATATACATACACACACATTTATATATTCACATATATACTTATTTGATAATCTTCATAAAATCCAAATAAACCTCAATACTTTTTACCACCTAGTGTAGGGGCTACCTACATAAATATGAACACATATACTATAATATTTATTTGACAATAAAAATAATTATAACCAATAATTGTAAAATAATATTATTTAATAATAACATCAACAACATTAATAATAATAATAATCCTAATAACAATTGAAATTAAACCAATAATATATTTCGGTGAACTCATCAACCAAACCATTTATTTGGCTCCAGAAATTTGTACATATATTTCAAAACGCAAGTTATTATTAATAATAGCTATATTCTGCGTTTATAGCAAATATCTAGAAACATCTATTAATTTCTAAATAGATACAAAATATTTGCATACAGATAAAGTACGTCCTCAAGGATGTCCTTGGTCTCACTACATGCCTATCCGAGCTTGAGCTTGGTTCGGGTCCAGTCCGGACTAGTTTGATACAACCGGGTCACTTAAACGTCAAATAATAATAATAATGAATAATTAAACTATTTATAATGGTCATGTCACAACTTGGTATAGTTTTTCTAATTAGGACACACTTATGGACAGGTCTTCCCTACCAGGACTAATACACTAGTCAAGGCATGCCACTGCACTATCCGTGCCACGATTTCTAGTCACCTTGTACTCTAATTACTAACCATGGCTAAAGTCATCTACCGTAATAATTAACTAAATAATTATTTATAAAATCTAAAAATCACCATTCAAATAAAATAAATAATAATAAAAAAATTTCAAAATTTTTGGGAAGGGGAGCTACACAACTTAATGAGACTGTGATAACGCTAGTACAGTGTCTGTGTCACGACCCGCACCCTAGAGTTAGGGCACGAGAACGTAACAACGCCCAGCCTACGCCGCAGTGTCGGCGGTAGAACATTGTCCTAGGTCTCAATGCATCTAACAGTATAAGACTAAACAGTTTATATTCCCCGAATGGGGGTGACATAGCAGATACAAACTCAATCACATCTAAGGTAGATAGATAAAACATGAAATCCAAAGAGATACAGGAGATAGAAGTCTAAGATACATAAACCCGGAAATACATCTCAAAACTCAAATACAGATACAATAATCCACAAAATAAATACAACTCCAGACAAAATGAAATAACTACCTAAACAACCTCTATTGTGTCTCCTCTAGGCTAGCAGGCAATCCCAGGCTATCTGTAAAATTTATCAACAGGTCCAGTCAGGACTGGAGCGAGCACAATACATCTCAACAGTTTATAGCAGGTTAGAAAATATAATCATGCAGTAAAGTAAGATACAGGTACTGAAAAAAATATTGTATGTAAACAGAGAGAGAGCTGTAATAGAAATATCTACTATAATAAAGAACTAACATGTGGCTAGTGAGTCAGAGTACAATATAGACATGTAAATGGCATAGGAGATTCTGATAAGACAATATGGAAGAGATTCTGATAAGATACTACTTGGGTATTATTCACATGTCCATTTCTACTCCCCCGTACCCCCAATCAATACACAAGGATCCAGCCAGGTTATGTTATGATGCTATGTAACAGACCCCGAAGGTGATAGACCCCGAAGGTGATAGACCCCGAAGGTGATACATAGTAGTCCCATAAATGGGATAAGGATTCTAGGAAGACTCTATGATCATAAGAGTATATGTCGTAAGTGATCAAAGAATCAATGAAGCATATGATATGCCATGTAAGTGAAACGCACAGATCATGTAGTACCTGATGCTCCCTAAGGATAACATCTCAAGAAGGGATCCATATAGTACCAATCCGTGTGACCAACGTGACAGTACAAGTAAAGTAATCTACTGCAGGAATTAATTCTAAGCAGGATATGAAATGATCAGAGAATGTACTCGCCTCGATAACCTGAACAGCTGATAAGTATAGGGGGGTCCCACTGAAGCCACAGAGTCCTATTTAAAGCAATACAGGTTACAAGGTGTTCAAGTTAAAATAAATGAATCCCTACAGGCAATCTATATTATTCTAGGTTCTTCTAAGTCAAAACAACTCTAGGTCGACTCCGATCAATAATCTAGTCAAACTAGGTCAAGTGTTGACTTACAGATGACTTTGGGTCAACTGGTCAACTCTGGTCAAACAGGGTCAATTCTAGTCTAATATAAAGTGTACTTCGTTATTTGTACGTCGAAACTTACGACACGCAAATCGAGATAAGAAGATTATCGGTAATGTTGATAATCTTATTATAGTGATCCACGTGTCCAACTTGTCAATTTCAGCGATGTGAGATCACTGGAATTGAATGATCTCAGTTTCGTTGTACTAATCCCGAAATACGAACATTATATGAATTAATTATTAATTAATTATAAAAAGGTTAAACTCAGAGGAATTATCCACAAACATTGTCGGACGATGAAATAAACATCGCCAACGTGTCCAGAATGGTCAAATTAGCTAGGATAGCCCATCCAACGGTCCAATTTGGACACAAGGGTAAAAAGGTAATTTTGGATCAAAACGGTGTCCGTGTCGGAGCTGTTTTGCACCGAAAAACGTGCAAGAAAACAAGTCTACAAAATATAACAAATTATATGTCCACGAAACCAGAATGTCGATACGAACCCAACGGTATCTCCAGAATTGGATTCCGTTGACCCGATCTCCATTTGGCCCGTTGACCAGAACTTAAAATTTCGGTTTGCACGGAAATGCGTACCGGAGCCAAAGTTCTTAAAACTCAGCAAACTAACTGTCAACGAGTCCAGAATGATGATACGAACTCAACGGTATCTCCGAAATTGGATTCCGATGAGCCGATCTCAGAATGACCCGTTGACCCGGATATTGGTATCCGACTTGCACCGAAATACGTGCCAGACCCAATGTCCACCAAAATCTAGCAAATTATATGTCAACGAGTCCAGAATGACGATACGAACTCATCGGTATATCCGGAATTGGATTCCGATGAGCCGGCGTCAAAAAGTCCCGTTGACCCAGAATGTGGGACCCGTTTTGCACCAAAAAACGTGCCCGGGCCCACGTTCTCCAAATCTAACAAATTTTATATGAAAACATGCCAGAACGACGCCACAAGTCTACTGGTGGTGTCAGAAATGAAATCTGGAGTCCCGTGTTCAAAAATAGAATTTTACAAGTTGGAAATTACGAATTCGGACGACCAACTTTGGCGTCGAATTCAACCAATCAAACAAGCTCACAATGAAACGAAACTGGAGGGGTAGTAAGAGGGTTATACCAGCTTCGCACTGGAACTGGTAGCATGCCAAACGGAGCTGCGGTGGAGGAGATAAAAGCTGACGAAGTTGGCCCCGCGAAACTGTCCAAATTTAATATAATTTAAACGGTCAACTTGGTGGCCAGTTTTCATGTATCAAACGATAAACTTAACGGACGAAAATTGACAGGGATGAAGGTGGATATACCAAGATTGCGACGGAGCAAAGGAATCGCCGATCCAACGGTCGGATCTCCGGGAAAACGTGTATGAAGTCACTGCGACGGAGCGTCAAAACGAACTCGATCTCGCGCGCGTCACGACGGGACGTCGTTCAAAACGCACGAATCGCCTCGACGGCGCGTCCCGGAGGACGGTGGCTGCCATGTGAACTCCTGGCCAGAGGGGGCGCACCCATGGGGTGGTTCGTCGGAGCCACGACGATGCGTGGTCGGCTCGACGGCGGCGCCAGCGCTCGTACGCGCGCGCCCAAGCATGCTGCTGTGCGCGCTGCTTTGCATGGTCGGCCGACGACGGCGGGCCCACGACGACGCGGGGGTGGCCGTCGACCAGTGGCGCACGGCCAGGAAGTTGGAGGAGGTGGTCGAGATGGGAGAGGAAGTGGTGGCTGGTTGCAATGGTGATGGTGGTTGTGATCGGATGTTGGGAGGAGGAAGGAGGGAAGTCGATGGTGGCGTGGCCGACCGGGGGCCACGGCCAGGGTGGGCTGGGCCGACCAGGGGAGGAGGAAGGTCGGGGTAGGCTAGGTGTTCGGGTTGCATGGAGGGGGATGAAGTATTGTGGCTGATGTTGTTTAGTTTGTAGGAATTAATGGAAAGGAGAGAGAGAGAGAGAGAGAGAAGGATAGAGTAATAAATGAAGTGAGAGAGAAAGAAAAAGTTATCCAACATGGGGATTAGGGCCGGCTAGGGGGGGAGGCTGTGTGAAAGTGAGGGGAGAATAAATGGTGAGGATTAATGTAGGAAGATCCAAGGGTGGAGATTAAATGGAGAATTAGATCATTCCAATGGGAATTAAAATCAATGGAGATTTAAACAATTATTGAAATAAGGAAACATGGTATTAAATATTATTTTTGGACACGAAAAATGAGGGTGTCCCGATGGGGGTAGCACGAAGCTGGACTGGACTCGGTGGAGCCGGATTGGGTCAAAACTGGACATTGTGCGAAAATTGAATTAAAATAGGCGTCGATGATCATGGAGAAATAAGTAGCACATGAGGATTCCAATAAATGGGACACAAGTGGCGGACGGATAGTAGGCTCAAAGTGGGCCATGTCCACAGTTGGGGCCGACAGGTTTTGGTCGACAGGGGACCCACAAATCAAGTTGGAAAATGAATGTGACGCCGTGGAGTGAAATAAAATCGGGTCACGTGTCGGAAAAGTTGTGCGAATCAAATGGAGCACAAAATGACGTGTCTGAGTGGGACACGAAGGTCATGGGTGACGAGCGTCTCGAGTAGATCATCAATAAGGAGTTGGTTTCAAGGAACTGACTGGTCTTGCGCTCCCAAATTAAAAGTCATGGTAACGCGCTAAAAATAATCAAGGAAAAGAGTGGGAAAATAAATAACAATCAAATGGTCTAAACCGACCCGAAGTTCAGCGAAGCAAAAGAGCATAAGGGAACAAGTTTGGGTGGGACACCATATACCGTCATGAAGGTAATCGTGTCCACTCCAAAACTCGTGAAGAAGATTTCCAGAGTTGAACATCCCTGATACTCCAAATATCAATAGCACGGGAAAGTACACTTAAAGATAAATAACAGAATAAAATATTTTAAAATTAAAATCAATCAGAAAATAAATAAAAATAAAAAAACCAACCCGAAATTCAGGGTGCTCACAGTCTGTCCGGATGATCTTGATCCCTAAGATCACATCAGCTTTTCCCAAGTCCTTCATACTGAACTTGCTCGAGATGAACTTCTTTGTCTCCGTGACACAGCCCATATCCGTACCTAGGATAAGCATGTCGTCCACGTACAGACAAACGATCACACCTCTTCCATCAGCGAACTTTGTGTAAACACACTTGTCCGTCTCGCTGACCATGTAGCCATTTGACCTTATAACTTTGTCAAATTTCTCATGCCACATCTTGGGAGCCTGTTTAAGACCGTACAAGTATTTTATCAACTTACAGACTTTGTCTTCAAGACCCTTGACGACAAATCCCTCTGGTTGTTGCATGTAAATCTCTTCGGTCAACTCACCATTTAGGAAAGCCGTTTTCACATCTATCTGATGTATCACCATCTTATGTATTGCTGCGAAAGCAATCAACATTCTGATGGTGGTCATCCGGGCTACTGGAGCATACGTGTCAAAGTAGTCGATCCCCTGCATATGAGAAAACCCCTTGGCTACCAACTTAGCCTTGAACTTGTCAAAGGTATCGTCTGCTTTCATCTTCTTCTTGAAGATCCATTTGCATCCGATGGATTTTGCTCCTTCAGGAAGATCAACCAACACCCAAGTGTTATTTGAGGTGATGGAATCAATTTCATTGTCAATCGCCTCCTTCCAGAAAATTGTATCTCTGGTCTTCATCGTCTCATCATAGGTAAGCAGATCTGCTTCCACATGATAGGTGACAAAGTCATTTCCGAAGTCCTTCGGCCTCCTCACACGCTTAGTTGACGGCTCAGCTAGTTCTGGTTCAACCGTTGTTTCAACAACAACATCTTCTTGGACTACATCCTCATTGAAAACTTCAGTTTCCAGCGCACCCTCATTGTTCTCCGGAATATCCGCAAGAACAATGTTCTTGTGCCTTGCAAATTTATGTTCAAAATATTTTGCATCACGAGATTCAATGATATGATTTGACTCAATATCAAAAAAATCTCCAAGTATCACTCTTCTCGGCATAACCCAAGAAGATCGTCTTTGTAGTCCTTGTCCCAAGCTTCTGAATCTTCATATCTGGAAGCTTCACATATGCTAGACACCCCCACACTCGAATGACATTCAAGTTAGGTCTGACCTTGAACCATAGTTCATGAGGAGTAATGTCTGAAGTTGCATGAGGCACTCTATTCAGAATAAAAGTGGCCGTCAATACAGCTTCTCCCCAGTAGCACTTTGGAAGACCCACAGTCAACAACATTGAGTTAATCATTTCTGTCAACGTTCTGTTCTTCCTCTCTGCTACTTCCGTTTGATTGAGGAGAGTATGGAGCCGTAGTCGCATTGACAATTCCATGTTCTTTGCAGAACGATGCGAATTCATGAGACATGTACTCCCCACCTCGATCACTTTTTATTCTTTTGAGTTATTGTCTAGTCTGCCGCTCAGCTTCGGCTCTGAACTTCTCGAATGCTTCGTCTTTAGCCTTCAGCAAGTAGACGAACGCATACTTAGAGAAGTCATCGATGAAGGTTATAAAATACTTCATCCCGGCCTTTGTAGAGAACTGTTTGAAGTTACAGATATCGGAGTACCACAAATAGGCAGGTAGCCTAATGTTGTATATTGAAATAAAGAGGGGTGTAGTCAACACTACAAAGGGAAGGAGTTCCTCATGTTACAGTGGCACGACACCACGATGAGGTACCCGGTTAAGGATAAAGCCTTGGCCTTGCAAGCCATGTCATTGCGGCGTAATACCGCAAGGGAGCCTAAGGCTTCATTCTGGGTAGTATGGCACTACAAAGAGGTGGTGACCTCATGCTACAGTAGAATGAAACTACGATGAGGTTCCCGGTACGGGGTAAGGCCTCGGCTTTAGGCCATGTCATAGCGGCGTAGCACCGCAAGGGAAGCGCAAAGCGCTTCATGCCATGTCTCTTTAACAAAGAACTCACCTATAGTGTATGGACAAAGAGATATCAGGCCGTCTCTTGAGGGTAAACTTGTAAACACCCAAAATTATACACTGAAACCAAGCTGGCATAAGGTCTTTAATGTGTAGCCAGAAGCACATGTAACTACATTATGTGAGTGGAAAAAATATCAGCTATGGTGCAGAATTCAAGGCTTAGTCCATTCTTGTATTATAGTCTTTTGTTTGACCCATGCGAAAAGATTCAAGTCGTCAGCGACATCTCTCCTAATGCATGATGGACAGTTACTGTGGGGAACACTCAAACCTATATAGAGATATGTGGAAGATTGTTGGAGTTTAGCATTTTCCATTGGAAAGTTTAGTCCCACATCGGCTAGGCCAAATGAGTTGTATCTCTATATAATAGCTATGCTTGTTTAGAGATGCACATGTGGTGTGGAGGTGCACATGGGTGTGCCATGTGGGGGTATTTTTCTAATGGAAAAAAGGTTAAATCAACAATGAAAGCATTCATGATTTTTGCTCTTGGGAATTAATTTTCAATGGAGCTAAGCCCCGTAGGGGCTTAGCGACTCGGACTCGGGCTCATGGGCTCATGAGGCGTAATATGGCATTTTGTTGGCACACTTTGCACTTAGCACGTCAGCATCGTCGCTAGGCGCATAGTGCGCTTAAGTTACGCTCGTTGCGCGAGCCACTTCCGCTGCCAATTGGCGCGCCCAGTTGCGCAGCCAAGTGGCGCGCCCAGTTGCGCAGCCAAGTGGCGCCTCTCTCTCTCTCTCTCAGAACACACAGAATATACAGAAGTTTACAAGTATTTTTTAACACAGTTCCACAAAGTTCGAGAGAGCAGAGAAGAGCAGTACCTGCGCCACTTAGTGCCACAGGAGTTCGCTGCCATCCGAGGAGTCAGAAGAGCAGAGTGTTCCAAAGTTCTTCGTCGAACTTGCTGGTTCCTGGAAGCTGTTCGTGTGGGACGAATAAGCTTTGAGCAACGGTGATTATTCACCCTAGCAATCTTCCATCTATCGCCTGTCATCCAAGTTGCTGCTGCCTATAGCAATTCGTTTAGTATCTTCTTCTTAGAAGTACTACTGTCGTTTGCTACTGTTACGAAATCTTTTTAGATTTTCGTAACTCAGAATCCTCTAAGGATCTCTGTTGTGCACCTTCTTTGAAGTGTTGCGTTGAAACGTTATTTTTACAATTGTTTTATTTTCTCAATTTTCCATCGAAAATTGTGCCCTGGCAATAACAATTTAAGTTGCCTACTTATAATAGAGTCTAGGAAGCACGGACACTCCGAGAGCATGTGTCGTGAGTTTGTTTCGTGTGCGTTTGTTTCGTGTTTGACACATCGAACATGACATATACACTCCAAAATTCTGGAAACCTCACACTGAAAAAAGGAAGGGAAAAAAATCCAATTCTTGGAGCAAACTGATTGTGATTATATTTTCTACAGACTTCAATTTGGATGAACCAAAATGTGGTCGGCACAAGAATTCTTCTTGCAAATTAGGATAAACTATCCACCAAATTCATTATGAAAATTGAACAGAGTTCCATCAAGATTTACGCAGAAAATAGAGATTCTTAAGTTGATTTGCAAATAGAGCCGAGTCCGACGCAATTCTCCTGCAGCTTCACCTGTTGCAAGAAGAGGTTGCAATCAAGAATTAGGGTTCAATTGTACAAATTTCGGTAGCATTATTTCGAAAATAATACATGTAAAATTGATTATATATTCTTTTGCCACTTACACAAATAACTGTGGTACAATTTTATATATATATATATATATATATATATATATATATATATATATATATATATATATATATCATGCTAACAAGCACATGTGAATGAACACGATTAACATATAATGCTACTCCCAAAATTGCTAAAAAAATCGCAAAAAATTGGTTCGACCTGGAGGAATGACTATGTACAGCCCTTGCATGGCATAGAAATATGAAACAACAAACATTTCTTCGGTACAACCGGAGTAGCCAAGCACAAATTCTTGATACCAGGCTTCGCGTATCAGAATTTGTGGCGGTTCAACTACTCTGGCAGCTTTCCATGGATGAACTTCCGGCTCCCTTGCTACAGAATTTGCAGTGGACCTCCGAACATCGCTCAGAGCTCCAGGTATCTGGAACGGTCAAGAAGTATTTCGACATAAACTTCCTAAACCTTTTCTTATATTCCTTGGGAGATATAACAGTTGGCAATGAGTTTTTCGGAACGACTAGAGAAGATTTCACCCAGGTCTCGAGCTGCTTGTCCCAGGTATACTGCCTCAAGTAATCAATAATACCAAATACAAGTTCGTGACGTTGTTTATCTACTCCGACAAGCAAAGAGTAATCCATGACATTGATCGACTGCCAAAATTAGAACCGTAGAATAAATATCTAGAAAACAACGAATTTAAAGGAACAACAACTGCAGGCTATACTTACAGTAAGGAAAGATGTATCGTTCCAGATTGCCCGTTGGAAAAGGTGTTTATTTCTCCCACCAATGTACATGGGAGATCTGCGCATATCTTCAATAAAGTTCTCATCTAAAAGAACCTTCTCAGGATCATCGGCATCTGCAATGTATCGGGAAAAGAGAGCACCTTTGAGATCGTATGTGCGCACTACATTACGTCCAAAGAGAAGGTTTTCCATCACCATCAGATCAACTTTCACCTCTTTGCCAGCCCTGCTCTGTCTAATCTGTAGTGATTAAATCTGGTTAGTTAACATTCAATGTCAAAAGTTACTGCAGTTACCATTTATAAATTACACAGCAAGCCTACCTGATATATTCCCAAGATTTTTGCAAGGCATGTTTGACTTCCTGAATTTATAGAGTAGGAAATATGCTGGAAATAATCAGGAGCAAACTTGAGGAACGAGTCGACCTCTGTTTTCTTTATTTGTTTTATAACAAGTCTGTCATCCAATGTCTTTGCAAAAAAAGCTTTGCTTTTACCACCTTGAGCATCCCACTTCTTGCAGTGGCTTAGGGAAGATATGTAGGCCAGCTCAGACGGACAACACATCCTTCGGAGAGCATGGAACTGCTTTGCATGAACACAGACAACTGAACATTTGTTCTTTGCAGCTCCTTTCCCAACCCATACAGAAATTTCAGGATGTAGATTTTCTGAAGCTATCAAACGATCCCCAAAGAATGAACCTTCAGAACTAGAGGTGGATAGCTCATCAGAGGAAAGTGACGAAACACTCCGTGATGAACGCATTCCTTCAGAATCTACAGATCCAGTAGATGACCAATAAGAAGAAGCCACAGAACCATCAGATGTGAAACTATACGAGTTATCAATTGATGCTTTATCAGCCTCTCCTTTTCCTTCCATTGCATCTTTCTCATCTATATTTTCAATCAGACAATGCTGCTCCCCAGAGAGGGCCAGTGCACAAGCAATGATGCTCGATATTTCATCCTCACGTACAGAGATAACATTTTCACCCGTTCCCACAGGGAAGTGTAATGAATCCTTTTCCTGGGAAATCATTCCATGCATTGAGGAGAGATATGTTGGAGTATAGGAACGGATGAATTCATACTTCTGCAAGCAACCACCATGTAGATCCTTCCTATATACCCTTCGCAGCTCTGCAGCTGGAGTCCAAACCCAGTCTTCCGAGTCCATCAATTTGCAATTCGACGAATGTACAGATATATTACTGCACTGATGCTGCTCCTTAAATGTAGAATTTTCACCCCCAATATCTGTATTGTCAATTTTCAGCTCTTGTTCGTCCATTGTTTCAGTCGATCTGACTTGTTCAACAGTAGCTGGATCATTGTTGTTTGCTTGCACGTGATCGGAATTAGAGACTGACTCTTTGTGATATTCACTAGTTGGCACAAAAGACTCTCCAGTAGATGTATCTTGGTCCAGGAAAGAGTATGCATGCCCATCGACCCTGGGACTAGGAAAGTTCTCACCAATTGAACTAGGCAAGTCAGCAATTCCAGGCTCCAATGAATTGTGACTTCTATTATTTTCAAAATTTTCAGCAGACTCCATTTCCATCTCAGATCTAAAACTGATATTGTTTTCAGCAAGGGGACTGGTGGTACAAGATGAGGAATCCTCAATATTCGCAGGAACCTGAATAGAACTTTCCAAAGATATAGAATGATGCCCCTTTCTATTTTCAACAATGTCATTATGCAGCTTAGCATTGTCCTGTAAGCATTGTTCGTGAATTTGATCACGAGGAGCATCAGTATCTTCTTTGCACTGCAGAAGGGAATGCAAACGACGATCCCAAATATATAGCTCAAGAAAAAGCTCCTGAATTAACCAACTCAAACTGAGAATTTCATTCGAAGCCCTTCCCAGTTGACCACTGAAATTTATAGCCTTCAGCAAAGAAGCCTAAATGAAGAAAAATACAAGAAAAGACGATGATTTGATGAGTCACTAATTTCATTAACTTAAAAAAAACTAATCAACCCTTCCTCTTAGAGAAAATCCAAGTTCGGCATAACAAAACTGACCTCAAACTCTGATTTTTCTTTAATCAACATCTGTTCGACCTCAGAAAGATCTTCTATTGAACCCGGAAAATTCAAAGACTTCTTTGGAGGAGCGGAAGAGTCTCCATTCTTCAACTTCTGCAGTGAGTTGGCAACCTCCGAGAAAAGCGTGTCTACTCCTTGAAGCACCTTCAAGAAGCAAACTAAGGTCAGATTTCAGTAGGTTTCATATGGAACATAAACTACACATGTTTTCAAGTTGCTTACAGATTTTGCTTCTCTCTTAATCCATTCTTGTCCATTTGGATTATAGAACTCCAAGACAGGTGGTGGCTTACATACAGCATAAATTTCAACAGGAGAATATCTGAACATTGCAACTCTAGAGCCCAATCTGCGCATCGTTATAATGTACAATGTGAGTCTGAAACTCATTGTATTGACACAGATATATTTGTTACATGATAGCCAAAATACCATACATACCCAAAAAAGCGAAGGCAGTCCCTATGTAGCGAGTGCCCACATTTAGAAGATAACCTACTGGCTACAGAGTGGCTTGAAAAGCTGAGCTCCAGAAACTTCCCAAACGAGAGGCTCCGTGCTGCTGTAGACATCACAACCCTATGAGTGGATCTCGGGATCTCACTTTCATGTGCACATTTTAAACAACGAGTCCACATCCAAATTTTCCCCTCTGCTTCACCCGATAAAGTTGATTCTTGAGGAAGCTGCCTGACCATAACCGTTAAATTACCATTCTGATGTGTGTAGCAGTAAACATGAGCCTCTGGAGGTTCACCACACGATGGACAACTATGTTTCTGCTTTAGATGGACAAGTGTTAAAAGTTACTTATCAATGGATACGTAACATTTTACCTACTTAATCAATAGTACAGGAAATTTTAGTTCATTTACAAAAAAAAAAAAAAGAACTATGAACAAAGTTAATAACAAATATACCTTGTTCAGTAGAACATCTTGAAGATAACGCCCTAGTGATACATCAAAATTTCCATAGTACTTAATGCGAGAAAGATGACTTTGTTCACAAAAGACCCCTTTCGCTATACACTGACTTGATAGCAATACCAATATACTTTGAGGATTCATTACACTCTCAATGTTATCCTTGTCTTGTGTTTCGAGCTCACTGCTCACATCAGCACTGCATTGCTCGATAGATTCTTTAAAACTAGACGAGGACTTAAACTTTTCAAGGTTACAGGCTTCATCATCTAGCTTCTCCTGAATGACGCCACTGTTCGCTTCTGTATCATTCTCAAGAGTTGCCAAAGATGTAGAAACAGGCAAAACATCTACATTTTTTATTTCAAGCTCCACCTCATTGAAGCCAAAGTACGACAAAAAGGACTCAGAAGTGTCAGGTACGAAGCTGTCTGATAAAAATTTCTTAAGAGTAGCTGAGAATGATGACACTAATTGCCATGGATGATCAGGCAATGCAGACGAATCTGAATGCATGGTTATATTTCTTTTGGGTATATCATAAAACAGATCACTATGCACAAGATTATTTTCATTAGAGTCAACGTCAGGGCTGAAGCTTGGTAACTGTGAAGGTTCATTGAAACTGACATCAGCACTTATGCACACAGATTCATGAGTAGAACTTTCTAAGGATCCATCAGAACTTGGAATATCTGAAGTATATGGGCGAGCAATATCAGCTGTGTAACCTTCGATATGAGAAGTATTCATATCAGATGCATCACCACAGCAATTTGAGTCCATTGTTTTATCATCTGCAGAACCATTTTCTTCAATAACTTCATGCTTGTCAGAGAAAGAAGCTCTTTGATCCGCAAAAAATGAAGTTTCGAGTATCAAATGGTATGCTGCAAAGACAGTGTACTGCATGACACGCTTAACCTTCTTCAATTCATCAATATGAGCTCCTTTCAACAATATCTGCAACAAGAAATAATTGAATTTAGAGTCTGAAAAAGATGATACATATGAAGACTTTGACATAGGTATACTAATTAACTGGCTGATTCAGACCAGTTAAACAGGGTAGGCAGTGGTTGAACTCAATATTGGGATGACATGGTCCCAACCAAGTTATCCAAATAATTTGGTGATGTGAGAAAAAAAGATATAAGTGGCCGTCTGCTCCAAGTAAGAACTTGCCAACTGTTGAGAATCAATAAGGGACTTTTAGTCCCACATCGGAATATGTAGTATGTAGAGGAGCTAGACTCCCTATAAGTAGTGAAGTAGTCCATCAATAAAATTATCCAACCATTATTTTCTACATGGTATCAGAGCCATAACCCTCTCTCTCTCTCTCTCCACCAAAAAAAAAAAAAACAAATTTTTTTTTCTTGCCGACCCCCCCTTCCCTTGCCGACCCCCCCCCCCCCTCGCCGACACCCCCTCGCCGACCCCCCCCCCCTCGCCGCCCCACCACCACCACCAGCCCCCTCGCCGACCCCCCCCCCCCCTCGCCGACACCCCCTCGCCGCCCCCCCCCCCCCCTCGCCGACCCCCCCCCCCCGACCTCCCCCCGACCTCCACCAGCAGCCCCCCCCCCCCCCCCGACCACCAGCAGCGCCCCCCCCCCCCCCGACCACCGGCAGCCCCCCCCTTCCCAACCTCCAGCGGCAACCCCCCCCCTCCCAAACCCTAACCCTAGCCACCACCATGTCTAACCCTAGCCTTTCCATCTACTCCAAACCCTAGCCATCCTCCTTTTTTTTTTAAAAAAAACGGCGTATTTCGAAGACAGACGGCTGCCAAATGCTTTATTTGCACCAACTCTGATCCTCGCTTACGCCGTTTGGAACTAACAAATGCTTTATTTGTTATTCCTTCTTCACATCGGGATCTCTACAGAGACTGATCATGTCTTCTCTGGTGTCCTGACGTGTTCACTTTACATGCGCGCGCCGGTGCTGGCCAAGTTAGTAGCGCATTCGTAAAGTCTGTGGCGTCGAAGAAGACGACGTAAACGACGAAGACGAAGAAGACGACGAAGTTGGGGAAGTTGCCGACTCCGACGTCGAAGACGCCGAAGAAGACGACGAATAGGGTTCACAGTTGACGAAACCATGGATTCGATCAGTGGCAACCTGACGGCCGAAGAGATGAAGGCCTTGGTTGATGATATCTTATCAAAGAGATTAACCGAGACAACCCCACGTGTGATCCATACTGATGTGGATCCGTCACCTTACAAAATGGAGAAATTGGAGAAGCTGGAGACGAAGTTGGAAGGAACGTCCAACTACTTGAAGTGGTCGCGGCAGGCGATGCGGACGCTGAAGGGACGTGGCTTGGTTGGCTATGTCACTGGCCAAGCCAAGGCGCCAGCCGATCACTCCGCAAAGGAGTTTGCTGTTTGGGAGATTGTCAACAACGTAGTGGCTGGGTGGTTGACTGCCTCATTAACCGACCAGGTGTCGGGCAATGTCGAGACAATGGAGGCTGCTGCCGATATATGGCGAACTCTAAAAGATATGTACTCCGGCTCAAGCAACCCTATGCGAGTCTTTCAACTGCAAGATGAACTCGATAGGGTGGCCCAAGACGAACGTACCATCTCTGAGTACGCAGCCCTGTTGAAGAAGTACTGGTCTGATCTGGATCATTATGATCCTCTTGGGATGGAAGATGCACAAGTCGAACCGGCATTCGCGAAGTACTTTCAGACGTTCCTGGCTTATATTTCGCGGCAGCGTATGATAAAATTCCTGAAGGGACTACACCCTGTATTTGAGCAGAGACGGAATATCCTCCTATCCCAACCCACGCTTCCGACCTTGGAAGAAGCTATAGCCGTCATGACACAGGAAGAAGCTCGACTGAAGTTGATGCCCAACAAGGGCTCCTACCAGGGGGAGCAAGCCGCGGTTGAAAAATCTGCCCTTGCTGCCTTCAATCAACCTCCATCTGTGGGTGGTGTTTGCCACAATTGTGGTGACTCCGGACATTACATCCGATTTTGTCCAAAACCCTTGCGCAATCAGTCTAATGATCGAGGACGGGATCGTGGAGGCCGACGTGGTAGTAGAGGAGGATATACTGGTGGAAGGGGCGGACACAAAGCAAATCTGGCGGAGGAAGTGGGAGAGAATCAACTGGCTGAAATAATCCCGCTTGAGCGGGAGTTCCTTGAGAAGTTGCGAGGCACAAAGCTGGGTTCGGCCGACAGTCCTGGGACGTCTTCTACCTCGGGAGATCACATCACTTGCTTTGCCCAAACCAGCACCGGTAATTCTGCACGTGCTCTTGCATCTGTCCATCAGCCAGGATGGATTATGGACTCTGGGACATCTCGCCATGTCACGGGATCCCGTAGTGCGTTTCAGGACTATACTCACCTACCATTGCCGGAGAGTATTCAGACCGTTGATGGTACATCCAGCCCTGTAATGGGTAAAGGCACTGTCGCATGCACCCCTTCCATCACTCTAACCAATGTCTTACATGCTCCGTCTTTTCCTGTCAATCTTCTATCAATTAGTGTCATTATACTTGATCTTAACTGTACTGTTTCCTTTGACATTCCTACGGTGACTTTTCAGGAGAAAGGGACAGGACGACGACTTGGGACTGGCACATGGCATAAGGGGCTGTGGTATTTAGACAGGACTGGACTGGACAACGCATTGGCATCCTTGGTAGCAGACGCACCACCAGAAGCTTCCTGTCGCAGTGTTGAAGCCGACTTGCTACTCCACCACCAGCGTGTCGGTCATTCCTCTTTTAAAGTTATTAGTCGAATGTATCCGTCCTTATATCAAATGGCTAATAAAGAGAAGTTATTTTGTAATGCTTGTGAGTTGGGAAAACATACCAGAAGCTCGTATGTAAGCTCGGGGAATAGGAGTTCAGCTGCTTTTGACATGATACATTCGGACGTATGGGGCCCTTGTCCTACAACCGGAACTAACGGCTTTCGATGGTTCGTCACCTTTATTGAATGTTATACCCGCGTGACATGGGTCTACCTTATGAAGAATAAAAGTGACGTCCTTGAGGCCTTTCGGGACTTTCCTCGACGGGTGGAAACACAATATGGCACTAAAATTAAGTGTTTCCGGTCTGACAATGGGACGGAGTATACTAATAAGCGGGTTGCTGAGTATTTTTCCACTCATGGAATACTACATCAAACTTCATGTGCTTATACTCCGGCACAAAATGGTGTGGCTGAACGAAAGAACAGACACCTGCTGGAAGTCGCACGGACGATGATGCTGGTTATGAATGTCCCGAAACACTTATGGGGGCAGGCTATATTGACGGCCTCTTATCTCATCAACAGAATGCCATCTCAAGTATTGGACTGGAAGACACCGTTGGAGATGCTTACTGGGGCAACTACATACATTGTTCTACCGAAAGTTTTTGGATGTGTGTGCTTTGTCCAAGATAATAGGCCAGGCGTTGGCAAACTGGATCCTAGGGCAGTTAAATGTGTCTTTGTCGGTTACACGGCGACTCAGAAGGGATATGCCTGTTGGAGTCCAGTCGAGCGGAAGATGTTTGTAAGCATGGACGTTACATTCAGAGAACTCGAACCATACTATGGTTCGGATGAAGGTTCAGCATTTGGTGACACACCTAACACAGATGGTGTTAGATGTGAGGGAGAGATAATAAGCCCAAATGTCGTCGTCGGATCGGTTCCGTGTCCGGTTGTAGAAAACTGGACGAAAGGGGGAGAGCACAGTGACTCAGATACAGAGAATGAAGAAGAAGATACATATATTACGCAGGGGGAGCAGCAGACATGGGAAAAGGAGCTCCAAGTCTACAGAAGGAGACAACAGAAGTCCAGTACTGTGCCTATGTCGTGTCCTGTGCCTACTGTACCAAGTCCCTCGTCTACTCCTGCTCCAACTCCTGAAGATGTTGTCCCCGCACTGAATCACTCGGATTCTGATGCGGATCTCTCCGACTCGGATGGTATGATCTCTCCACCACCTATTGCTCCCTTAAGGAGATCTTCTCGCATCAATGCGGGTAAGGCTCCTGTTCGTTTTGATGATTACGAACATGACATTGCCAACTTCTTGTCTTATTCTAACGTTTCTTCGAATTATCGAGCCTTCATTGCATCGTTAGACTCTACTTCGTTGCCCAAGTGTTGGCAGGAAGCAAAGAAAGATCCAAGGTGGAAAGCTGCAATGATGGAAGAACTTGGGACACTGGAGAAAAATAAGACATGGGAGCTGGTTCCATTACCCAAAGGGAAGAAAGCTGTGGGATGCAAATGAGTGTACACAGTGAAAGAGACGCCAGAAGGAAAAGTAGAGCGGTACAAGGCGAGGTTGGTTGCAAAAGGATTCACACAGTCATATGGCATAGACTATGATGAGACGTTTGTCCCAGTAGCAAAAATGAGCACCGTGAGAACTCTGGTCTCCATTGCAGCGAACTATGGGTGGAAGCTGTACCAGCTGGATGTGAAGAATGCCTTTCTTCATGGGGACCTGCAAGAAGAAGTATACATGGAGCTCCCGCCAGGGTGCTACGCGACGGAATCAGACGGAGGGACATCGCAAGGAAAGGCGTATAAACTGAAGAAGTCGCTATACGGGCTCAAGCAATCTCCTCGAGCCTGATTTAACAGATTCAGAAAGGCTGTTACAGGCATGGGATACCGTCAAACAAATGCAGATCATACGGTCTTCCTCCAGCATGCAAGAGGCCACATCACTATACTTGCTGTATATGTGGATGATATAGTGATCACAGGTGATGATGAAGTCGAGATCACTAAGCTGAAGTCAAAACTTGCGAAGGAGTTTGAGGTGAAGGATTTAGGAGCGATGAAGTACTTTCTAGGTATCGAAGTGTGTGAAGGCAAACAGGGAATTGTTCTATCACAAAGAAAATACGCACTAGATCTGCTGAAGGAGACAGGGATGCTGGGATGCAAAGAAACCGTTACTCCAATTGACCAGAAGAGTAAGTTTGGAGCAGAAGCAGGAGAGCATGTTGATCGTGAAAGATATCAAAGACTTGTAGGGAGATTGATTTATCTGGGACACACTCGTCCTGATATCTCATTTGCGGTGAGTGTAGTGAGTCGCTACATGCATGATCCAAGAAAGGGTCATATGGAAGCAGTATTTCAGATCTTGAGATATCTGAAAGGAACGCCGGAAAAGGGGCTATGGTTCAAGAAGAATGGACGCATAGAAGTTGAGGGATACTGTGATGCAGACTGGGCAAGCTGCATAGACGACAGAAGGTCTACCACGGGATACTGTGTTTTTGTAGGAGAAAATCTGGTCTCATGGAGAAGCAAGAAACAGTCAGTGGTAGCACGGTCGACAGCTGAAGCAGAATACAGAGCAATGGCTCTGGGAGTGTCAGAGTTGCTGTGGGTGAAAGCATTGCTGACAGAGTTGAAGCTGGATAAGGGAGCACCATTGCGTCTTCTGAGCGATAGTCAAGCTGCAATAAGTATAGCTAACAATCCAGTTCAGCACGACAGAACGAAGCACATCGAGATTGATCGATTCTTCATCAAGGAGAAGCTGGAACAAGGGATACTGAAGATTGACCATGTCCGCTCAGAAGAACAAGTTGCAGACTGTCTGACTAAGGGTCTTAGTTCATTAAGTCTATCAAAGCTATGTAACAAGATGGGGATGATCAATATCTATCGCCCATCTTGAGGGGGAGTGTTGAGAATCAATAAGGGACTTTTAGTCCCACATCGGAATATGTAGTATGTAGAGGAGCTAGACTCCCTATAAGTAGTGAAGTAGTCCATCAATAAAATTATCCAACCATTATTTTCTACACCAACTCACATTCATTATGAAGACAGTTATAATAGGTCCAGAAACTTAAAAAGGTAGTCACTACTAGTCACCTAGTTGCCAGCTGGCATTTGAGATTATATGGTAAGGACTCTCTTCATTATAGATACCGTAGCTAGGAATTTGGCACCAACTCGTAGCAGGTTGACATCATCTTCAATATTTTAGGTCATAGAACTTATGTTTTGGAGGTTTCTCTACAGCCATATACAATTCTGATAGAAAAGCCCTCTGACAATGACAACTTGATATTCCTATTGAGCAAGATTTTGAAGCAAATATATAAAAGAAAGTTGTCAAAGTGCATCCCCCACCCAAGTGTCAAAATTTCTGCCTGTACCACTCACCTTGGATACTTGGCAAAATTAACCACGCTTACACCACCACCAGCTGCAGCTTAAATACAAGTTTAACTATACCCATACATCTATAGAGAGATCATTCATGATATATAAGCTCTTAAGTAGGTATATTGTAATTCATGAGTGACCAGAAAAACATCTCTTTTACATTACCATCAAATAGTGTTGCATTAACTGGTATCAGAATTTAGTTGTCTTGATGATAAAAACTTGACATGGTCTAAAATAATAAAGACTCTTAATATTCGACCTACATGCACAAACCTCAATGAAGATAAAGATACTAATGGGTGCAATCTACAATTAAACCAAGTGAAAGGAGAAGGAAACTGAAGAAAGCCTTCACCAATACACAATTAGAGGGGTAGAGTTGTCCTAATTAAGTCCGCTCCTTGGATGCCCAGCCAACAAATGTACATGTGAAAAATGAACACATGCAAGAAAAAAGTTTTAAACTTCTGAAACATTAAAAAGGAAGGAAAAGAGGGACATTTGACTCACCGTACAACCCAAAGGTTTAGGAAAACCCTCCAGAAACATTAATGTCTTGGATGACCTCTTTCCCCCTTCACTAGAACTATTATGTTCCTCCACAAACTTTTCAATACGGAACATGTCGCATTGCTTCACCTTCGGATTAGCCAGAATATCAGCACAGGAAATTATTGGAGAACCAATACAACGAGAAATTCTACTTAATCGCGTGAGCTTCATGTCATAAACTAAAGTCATCCCTTTCGCCAGAAGAAACTCCTGCATGTCACGGGAAACAGATTTTTCTACCAAAACCACATTGGGATGGCATGCTACTATCATCTCGTTGATGGATTTTAAATAGTCCGTTTCCTGCTCCAACAACAGCACATAAGGACCATCAAAATCATCTGCGCTTTCGACAATATTAGTCTTAAACAAGTTCTAAGGAGGCTACCTGGATCATTGAATTAAATGATGACAACCCAACATCACGTTGTCCAAGATTCCCTTTAAGGAGTAGAAGTCTTGGATTTTTGCACTTGGTTGGCATGCGCTTGTGTGCAGTGTTTTTCTTAAACACTAAACCTTTGACCACCTCACTGTAAGAAAGAGGCCATATTAAAAAATGTAAATTCATAATAAGGAAAAAAACTGAATCTCATCTTGACAAGAAAGCTAACTATAGCTTGTTAGAATCTTAAAGGTTACCTTTGACTACGAGATCCAGTTGCAATACACTTAATTTTGACATATGACCCAGGATCCATCGCTCTCCCCTCATTAGCTTCAGGTTTGATAAGTGAAGCAGCTTCCCATGATAAAGAAGCAACAATATCACGCCAGCTCTCATGTCCTCCTTCAGAAGAATTGATATCCTCTGATGCCAAAAATCGGCTTACAAGTATCTTGAATTGCCCATTCATTGCTTCCAAAATAGCTTTTTGGCGTTCTTCTTTAAAATTGCTTCCATGCTCTATATCAAAACCATTCAAACAACTTGACTGACCCCATTCAGTGCCATCTCCGTACTCATCGTCGTCATCATTATTAGCTACACTTTCAATGTCATCTTCAATGTCCAACGGCGCAGGTGGCATCCAGATGAGAGGATCTGTCTCTGTGGTAGATATAAGTGAAGTGCCACTATCCTCAACGGCAGTCTCAGCAACATCTGATTCATCTCCATCTATTATGGACCTAACATCTTCCAGAGTGCTGTTAAGATGTCCAACTTCATCATTGTTACACTCTTCACGCCTTTCCATGGTCAAGGATCTGGATGTACAAATTTCTCCTGTTGAATTGGCTTCCTTTCTTCCAGCTGACTTTGTGTTATCATGAGAACTCTGGACATCAATACTTTCTGATACGTATGGTTGTTCTTGACTGGTATCTAAAGATGTATCTTCCTTCTCTCTACCAAAATGATAAACTCAGTTAATATGTAGTTTGTTGATGATGAGTATACATGGACCGAAAAGAGAAGAAACTAGTAGCGAAGTAAGAGCTGCATGTGCTAATAAGAATCATTTCTACTTTAGATGAGAATAAACTACATGCAAGCTGACACAGAAATGACCAGTTTATGCAAGGGATTTGGTAATTGAAAGGAAAAAGGAAATATCAGAACTCAAACATAAACCTGGGTTAACCGTAGCTTAAAAAGAGGTCTTATGTACCATATATGGCCAGAAAGGCTGCTAAACAGAATGAAGTAACAGAACCAGGAGAAGTTTCAATTAAAGAAGAGCCTGTATTGAACTAAACATACAACTCAAAACCATAAGTTCTGTTTACCTGATTTTTGAATTCATGTCCAATGTAAAGTCACCTAGAAAGAGCCAACAAAGAGGAAAAATTAGATTTCAGTCTTCAGACAGAAATGTCACAAAAATGTGCATCAGTGAACAAGCCAACAGAAAAAGCAAGTTACGACTACTAGGAATGCAATTTCATAAGGTTGAGAGAGGAAATACCGGACTATGTTGATGAGCGGAGCAACCAATTGAAGTGCTTGGTGTTGAAGAGTTTTTTTACAAGAGCAGTTCAGAAACTTTTCATGTAAACCCGTTATGATCCTTTTCTTGTCAAAATCTTGGCAGAAGGACAGCAGAAAATCTTAAAGCAATATACAAATCCCAATTTTTTCTGTCCTGGGCATTCTAGTTTTCCAATTCCAACAGAACTCTGACTTGAAGGTACTAGATCCAACCAAAAATATTAAAGTCCAGTTGCTAACCTCACTATGTATGCAAGCCCCTGTAGAAGAGACAGCTGATCGCTATCAACACACTATGATATCAGTTTTCTGTATTTTAATTTAAATACACAAATGAAAAGATATGAATATAACTTGAGAAAGTTCCAGTGCCAAGCAGGTATGGGGAGCGTCAAGATGTATGCAGCATTACCCCCATATATATGGAGATGCTGTTTCCATGACTCAAAAATGCATCCTCCAGGTGCAAGCAGCAAGTCTTACCGTTGTATCATGCCAGGCGACGCCCTCTATGAGTATAACTTGAGACGGTCTAAATAACCTGCAGTCCAGGGCATCAGAATAAGGCACTTTGTGACTTATTGTTGACACACTATTTAAGTTTAATTTAACCCTTAATATTATGGCGCGCACACACACAGAGACCGTAAGGTAAAGTTAAGGACATCAATCAAATATGTTGACACAAATAAGTTGACATAGGAAGTATCCATATATCAATTTGAAAGTATCTCCAAAATCATTACCATAGTAAAATAACTTTTCCAATTAAAAGTGGTAAGGCTATAAAACACAATTGAATAGCTCCAAAGAGCGTTACCTCCAAAGTAAGACTTTAATCATACTCAGTTAGTTGAAGAAAACGTTTAAGATGGTTATGATGGACTAGAATTGGAAATGGACCAAATGTTATATAAATAGCATTGTAGCATGTCCGGTACAGCAAGAAGTTGGGGTAAGCTAGTTTTCTAGGTAGGATGAGATCCTCATAATGACTCTGAGTAATGACGAGAAGTTGAGATAGGAAGAAGCTACAGAGATGGACTGAGAAGGGTTAGTGAAAAAATAGGTACTCAAAAAATTATCAGCTTTGATTTATTAGATCAGCTAACGAGGGTCCATATAGTTTGAGTTCTTTATGATTGAGGGGGCTTAAAGAAATAATGGAAACTAAGTGACTTGTCTGGATATTGGTATGACTTCATGGGCTTGTATAGGGAATCTAGTTAAACTAGCTCCAAAACGAACAAACTAGTGCGGCTTTCTGGCAAAAATGGAGTTGGACAAATAATTTATGTACATTCTTTGAAGGGAATAGGATGCAGATGTCATGAATTACGTAAACCTTGACTTAGGCCATTTTCCTTTTCCTTCTATTAATATTTTTGACAACTTAAACAGGAAGCAAATAGGAATTCCAGGGTTTTGCTGATATTCATGTGTCACAGTTGCAGGAAATAGGAATGTTGTTCTGATGTTTCTGCAACCATAAGGATAGAGGAAAATAATAGTGACTGACACTGTTTTTGTAGAGGAAACCAACAAAACTCCCCATTAGGGGATCTTAGTTAAGATAACTAAGGAGTACAATACGATGAACTACACCACCCCCTAAATCCTAGAAGCGGATTCACGCAAATTCTTCTAAATTTGAAACTCGACGAGAACCATCTTTATTTCACGAGTTAATTGCAGACAATTAGATCTCGAACCAGATTTATTTCTCCGACGAGTACTCGGAAGTGGGTCTCTTGGTGCCGGTAAGGCTTCATACATCTTGACCCCTCCCAGACCCTACATTAAGGGATGCTCTATATAACGGGTATCCTTGGAGGATCCCAAGCAATTGGCTACTCATAGTAGCAAAGGAGATACGCTTGTTTTAGTTTCTCCTACTCTCTTTTCATCATATATGCTTATATATTTTTGAATGTTTTACATCCTTATCGAGTGGTTACTAAGTTCATGCATCGATCATATGATCCATCGTTCACGGCCCATGCTTGGTAAGTTGGTGACATCCCTACCTACCTAAGAACATACTTTTGCTTCATCCAAATAAAAGTGTAAATGCTCACATGTTGAATCCCGTGCAACTCCAGGGCTAAGTGAAGATGTCGTGTAATAATGATATAAGCAAAAAAAAAAAAAAAAGACTCCCAAAGGAAATAAAGATGTTATACCGGAGCTAGCTAAATACACTGAAAACGTAAGCTAATAAATGACTGGAAACAAAAAAGAGAATTATTTGAGAGATCACAAGATAAGGCTACATAATAATATGTCCAAATAGTTTCATCAATCAAGATCTAGTACCATCATAATTCACTAAAATCTTGTAAACCTCTCAATAACAAATCCAAAAGAAAACTAAATGTTAGGGAACCAACTAGAGCTGAACTAAAACAAAACAGCCCATGATCCAAAAAAGTTTTTTTTTTTTTTCCCTTACTAGTAATAGAACCAACCAAACATAATAACAACAATAAAATTACACTAACAGCTAGAACAACAAAAATCCAAGCTCAATCAAAGAAACTCCATCAAACACCTAAGAAAAATCCATCATAGAAAAGCTCCTATTTGGACATGCCAAGAGATCATCTACCACCTCCATATCAAAAACCCAGATCCCAAAATCCCAAATAAACCCAGATAGCACAAAATATATACATATAATTTTTTTTTTTAAGTAGTTTTTCCTTAAAGAGACACTGAGAAGGATGAAGAAAAATAACCCAGATGATCAAACATAGGAAAGATCCGAATTTGACATGCCAACAGCTCATCTACCGCCTATATAGAAAACCCAGATCACAAAATTCCCTCCAGAAATCCATAAATCACAAAATTTACGTATATAATCAGTTAAACCAACAAAAACCATTCTTTTCTTAAGAACACCATCAGAATTAAGGGGAAAAAAAGGAGCCCAGTAGTCAAACATTCGACTTTTACAGGCTAGCAACTCATCTACCACCTCCAGATCCCAAAAACCCAAATTAAATCCATCAATTAATCAGAAAAAATAAAATAGAAGCAGAAAAAAGAATTTGCAGACTGACCTCGAGAAATCCAAAGCATAACTACAAAAACAGCATATGTTTGTGTTGTTCTTCTATACTACATTCAGCTCGAATGGCTCCTTCCGTCCTTCCAACAAGAAGAAGAGGAAAACTTAAGTGGGCCCCGGCACTTGAGGTGGGTGGGCCCCATCGGGAGGACAGGTTTTCTTTGGTTTGAATAAAATTTAGTTGGAACATGTAACAGTTTTTCTTTTCGTACCTAATTGTGTAATAATAAGGAATTCTATGTCCAAAATATCAGATGATATATGAATATCGTTGAAAAAAAAAAAATTATGTGATTTTTACATAACAAAGACTAAATCTAAATCTTTGAAAAAAATTGGACGGTTGGAGAAGTTAGAATGTACTTGTCAGAAGACTTATATGAAGTGACAATTTCTTTCTATAGTCATTTTAATTTTATTATTCTCGTTTTGGTCCTCCTTTCTTGTATAACAAGTTATGCTTTATTAATTAGAAGAAAAAAAAATGTAAGTCTATGTACTTTATGTTGGAATTAATTCCTTAGTTGTTTCTAAAAGATGAAAAGGAAGTAAAGGGACTTTAGTCCCACATCGGAAAATGAGAAAGGATTTAAGAATGCTTAAATAGGAAGGTGCACCTATGAGGAGTGTGAAACAACCAAAGGGTTGTTAGTGGGTAACAAGTGTTGTTTTAGCCTCTTCATGAAAATATAGCCGGTGTTGCCACCGGCAACACCGGCTCCGGCTCGGGCTCGGGCTCGGGCACGGGCTCGGGCGTAGAGGCGATAGTGGCGCATTGTAGACGCACTTGTGCACTTAGGCAACGTGGCATCGGGCGAGCGGCGTAGGCTCGGCCCACGGGCCTCGGGCTCCTCGCGGCGATTCTCGCCCCGAGAATTCCTATTTTTTGCAGCAGCCCACTCAACGAAAGGGTGAATGAATATGTGAAAAGATGAATGAATGTTGTTTCGGAAGGGTCGCGACTTCACGAAACAACACCAATTCATCTATAAATACAACAGAATTTTGAGTCCAAAGACACAGAATTCAAGCATTCATTCCTCTTACTTCTCTCTTCCAAACTTTCCAGAAAGGTGTTCTTCCCTACGCCGGTGTCTCACAGCGTCTAGTGAACCTCCGGCAGAAGGCTGTCTTATCCTGGGTGTTCTGGCGTGCTGACTCCAAGACGTTAGAGGAGTGCCCGAAACACTTTAAGGAAAGTGCTGCTAATGCACGATTCAAGCCTCGACGACGTATTCAATTTTGCAGAACTGGTCAGTGAAGTTCAATCAATTTCTAACAATCTTAAAGTGTTTCAAATAATGGCGTCCGAGGCTGCGATTTCGAGCATCAAGGTAATGAATCAGGATCTAGTCAAACTAGATCGCTTCGACGGGACAAACTTCACACGCTGGCAGGACAAGATGATCTTCCTCCTGACAGCACTGAAGATCTACTACGTCCTTGATCCAGATCTGCCACCCATTACAGAACCCACTGCAGAAGATACAGATGCGGTCAAGGCAGAACGCAAAAAGAGAAAAGAGGACGAACTGCTGTGCCGTGGTCACATTCTGAACACCCTGTCAGACAGACTGTATGATCTATACACAGAAAATCCGTCGGCAATTGACATATGGAAGGCTCTGGAATTCAAATTCAAAGCAGAAGAAGAAGGTACAAAGAAATTTCTAATATCAAAATATTTTGATTATAAAATGGTTGATACAAAGCCAATACTGGCCCAAGTACATGAACTACAAGTTCTGGTAAACAAACTCAGGGCAGTGAAAATAGAACTTCCGGAACCATTCCAAGTTGGTGCTATAATTACTAAATTACCAGCATCTTGGAATAGTTATCGGAAGAAACTACTTCACAGCTCTGAGGATTTCTCACTAGAACAGATTCAAAAACACCTTCGAATCGAAGAGGAATCGAAGGAAAGACAGAAATCTGATAACAGCGGAGTTTCCAAAGCCAACGCGGTGAGCGCAAAAGGCAAGAAACCTGCAGGAAAGAAGAACTTTCTCGGTCCTAAGAAGGACCAACAAAAGTTCAAGAATTCCAGCACCGCTAAAGGACCCAAGACCGGCTGTTTTGTATGTGGCAAAGCAGGACATTATGCCAGAGACTGTCGGGTTCGAAAGACCCAAAACAGCGAGGTAAATCTCACTGAAACAGATGACATAATTGCTACGGTGAGCAAACTTATGACGGTCAAAGGGAAGGCTCCAGGATGGTGGTACGATACTTGTGCTACCGTTCATGTTTCATACGACAAAGCAGCTTTCAAGACCTACTCTGAAGTCAATGATGGACAAGAAGTTCAGATGGGAAATGAAGGACATTCATCGGTCGTGGGAACAGGTGATGTGGAAATCCAATTCACTTCCGGGAAGAAAGTAACTCTGACTAACGTGCTTCACGTCCCGGATATGAGTAGGAACCTCGTCAGTGGAGTCTTGTTGGGTAAACCAGGAATAAAATCTGTCTTTGAGTCGGGCAAATTAATTTTGACCCGTAATGGTGTATTTGTTGGAAAGGGTTATACCGATGAGGGTATGATAAAGCTTTGTATCATTGAGAATAATATCAATAAAGTTTCTACTTCTGCTTACATGATTGAGTCTTCTTCTTTATGGCATAGTAGATTAGCGCATATAGGTACTAGCACTATGAAAAGATTAATTAAATATGGATTAATTTCATGCAATTCTGAAGATTTAGATAAATGTGAAATTTGTGCAAAATCCAAATGATTAAGAAACCTTTTCACAGTGTAGAGCGTAATACCAATCTACTAGATTTAGTTCACTCTGATTTATGTGAATTTAATGGCACATTATCTCGAGGAGGTAATAAATACTTTATTACCTTTATTGATGATTGCTCTAGATTTACATATGTATATTTATTAAAGCATAAAGATGAAGCTTTTAATGCTTTTAAAATATATAAATCAGAGGTTGAAAATCAACTTGGTAGAAAGATTAAAACACTAAGAAGTGATAGAGGTGGTGAATATTTTTCTTTTGAATTTAATACCTTCTGTGAAGAAAACGGTATTATTCATGAATGTTCTGCACCACGGACACCTCAACAGAACGGATTAGCAGAAAGAAAAAATAGAACTTATCAAGAAATGATAAATGCAATGTTAATGCATTCCGAATTATCATTTAATTTGTGGGGAGAAGCTTTACTTACTGCATGTCATATAATGAACCGAATTCCTTTGAAGAAAACTGGTATTTCACCATATGAAATATGGAAAGGCCGTAAGCCTAATATCAGTTATTTTAGAGTGTGGGGTTGCATAGCTTATTACAAAAATATGGATCCTAAAAGGACCAAATTAGGTCCTCGTGGAATCAAAAGTGCTTTTGTAGGTTATGCTGCCAATAGTAAGGCATATAGACTTTTAAACTTAGAGTCTAACATTATTGTCGAATCCAGAGATGTGGAATTTTTTGAGAACCTTATTACTAAGAATAAGGATCCAGAAATTCCTGCTAATGAAGAGTCTCGTGAGGAGAGCTCTTCACGGTTAGTTGAAAAACAACCCGAGCTTCGGATCAGCAAGAGAGTTCGAAAGGCTAAGGATCTAGGACCTGACGAAATAGATTCTCAACTTATTTCCTTTTATTTAGTGGAAGGAAATACAGAGAAATTTATTCGAAAGATTCCTATCGTTCTTCAGGTGGAAGATGATCCTAAAACCTTTAAGGAAGCAATAGCTTCGCGAGACTCATCTTTTTGGAAAGATGCTATCCAAGATGAAATGGATTCTATAATGTCTAACCACACTTGGGAAATTGTCGATCTTCCCAAAGGGTCAAGACCTATTGGATGTAAGTGGGTGTTCAGGAGAAAGTATCATAGTGATGGTACTTTAAACACCTATAAGGCTAGATTAGTAGCCAAAGGATTTCGACAAAAAGAAGGAATTGATTATTTTGACACATATGCACCAGTAGCAAGAACGACTACAATTAGAATATTGTTTGCGTTAGCTTCATTGCATCATCTTAATGTTCATCAGATGGATGTCAAAACAGCATTCTTAAATGGAGATCTCGATGAGGAGATTTACATGGAGCAACCGGAAGGGTTCGTGCTCCCGGGAAATGAACAAAAGGTATGCAAACTTGTTAAATCCTTGTACGGATTAAAACAAGCACCAAAGCAGTGGCATCAGAAGTTTGACTCAGCCATAATTTCTAATGGCTTTGTTCACAATGTTTGTGATAAGTGTTTATACACTAAAGTATATGGAAATATTGTGATATTTCTTTGTCTCTACGTTGATGATATGTTGATCATTAGCAACGAGATGAGTGGAATTACAGAAACGAAGAGGTTTCTAACTTCCACATTCAAGATGAAAGATCTTGGAATAGTTGACACTATTTTGGGGATCAAGGTAATTCAAAACAGTGGGGGTTTTGAACTTACACAGTCACACTATGTTGAGAAAGTGCTAGACAAGTTCAAACACCTAAAGTTCAAAGAAGTGAACACCCCATTTGATCCAAGTGTTAAACTAGAAAAGAATTCTGGAAGAGCCATCGCTCAATTAGAATATGCAAGTGCTATTGGATGTCTTATGTATTTAATGCAATGCACAAGACCTGATATAGCATTTGCAGTTAGTAAAATGAGTAGATTTACTAGCAACCCTAATAACGAGCATTGGAGGGCTATCGGAAGAATTTTTGGTTATCTTTTGAAAACCAAGAATCTTGGATTACAATATGGCAGATTTCCTGCCGTATTAGAAGGATATACCGACGCTAGTTGGATATCAAGTGTCGGAGATAACAAATCTACGACAGGATGGGTATTTATGCTTGCCGGAGGGGCAGTTTCTTGGAAGAGCAAGAAACAAACGTGTATTACCCATTCGACCATGGAGTCAGAGTTTGTGGCTCTAGCTTCTGCAGGACAAGAAGCTGAATGGTTGAGGGATCTTCTATTAGAAGTTCCGCTGGCTAAAGACAATGTATCAAAAGTGTCAATACATTGCGATAGTCAAGCCACTCTAGCAAGAGCCTACAACGAAGTGTATAATGGAAAGTCTAGACATATAAGTCTAAGACATAATTACGTAAGAAAATTGATCAAAGATGGAATCATTTCTCTTACGTATGTGCGTACCAGCTATAACTTAGCTGATCCCTTTACTAAACCACTAGCTAGGGATTTGGTAAAGTCTACCTCGAGAGGTATGGGATTGAAACTCCTTGAGTAAGAGTTCCAACAACAGCGGCAACCCAATCTAATGTTAAGAAAACCTTAACCTTAGATTCAATGGGTAACAACAAACTGTTGATTTGGATGTATACGACACGATAATGTCGACTGTTGCAATTTGAGGGTTGAGTTAATAAAACTCTTAATGAAGTTCAGTAATGTTGACATGTATCTGTAAAGCAACAGAGATACTGAAAGAACTTCACCTATGTGAATTTAGAGATGGTGCCGTCTCAGTAAAGATCTGGAGTTTATCTTATAAAAATTCACGAGACAGGATCAGCACATGGCCATTAATAGTGCTAAGCAAGAGATGTAGGCGAAGAACTACAAAAGAATGTGTGTAAAGTGACACCGATTTTATCACAAGGAATAACTGGTTCAAAGCCCAGCTACCAGAGATTTCGATAAAATCTTGTGTTATATCTACTAAGGTTAGGTTCAAATCGAAAGATACCTAACTGTATTAACATTCTTTAAGTGATATATTCTGGAAATTCCTTTCCATCATTTATGAAACAAGTGGGGGATTGTTGGAATTAATTCCTTAGTTGTTTCTAAAAGATGAAAAGGAAGTAAAGGGACTTTAGTCCCACATCGGAAAATGAGAAAGGATTTAAGAATGCTTAAATAGGAAGGTGCACCTATGAGGAGTGTGAAACAACCAAAGGGTTGTTAGTGGGTAACAAGTGTTGTTTTAGCCTCTTCATGAAAATATAGCCGGTGTTGCCACCGGCAACACCGGCTCCGGCTCCGGCTCGGGCTCGGGCTCGGGCACGGGCTCGGGCGTAGAGGCGATAGTGGCGCATTGTAGACGCACTTGTGCACTTAGGCAACGTGGCATCGGGCGAGCGGCGTAGGCTCGGCCCACGGGCCTCGGGCTCCTCGCGGCGATTCTCGCCCCGAGAATTCCTATTTTTTGCAGCAGCCCACTCAACGAAAGGGTGAATGAATATGTGAAAAGATGAATGAATGTTGTTTCGGAAGGGTCGCGACTTCACGAAACAACACCAATTCATCTATAAATACAACAGAATTTTGAGTCCAAAGACACAGAATTCAAGCATTCATTCCTCTTACTTCTCTCTTCCAAACTTTCCAGAAAGGTGTTCTTCCCTACGCCGGTGTCTCACAGCGTCTAGTGAACCTCCGGCAGAAGGCTGTCTTATCCTGGGTGTTCTGGCGTGCTGACTCCAAGACGTTAGAGGAGTGCCCGAAACACTTTAAGGAAAGTGCTGCTAATGCACGATTCAAGCCTCGACGACGTATTCAATTTGCAGAACTGGTCAGTGAAGTTCAATCAATTTCTAACACTTTAGGATGAAAACTTTTGAAAAAAAAAACTCTAGTTATGTTGTCGGCTTATTTGCAACTAAGTTTTTTAAACTTTTATATATTTATAGATAAATGTTTTGAATTTTTTTTATTTATTTGGTCATTAGCAAATTGTTAACGCATGTTAGTTTAATTTGTCACTTTTAAATCTATTTTATCTCTAACTACGATAATTATTTTTTTACCAAAAAACTAATCAAAATAATATTGAAAATCTCCTGTTTGAGGGTTAAGATATTTTTTAGATTTGCACGTTTGTCTTCCTTTATTTGTTAATAGTAGTATTTTGTCTTGTACATACTTAAGACGGGAAGAACTCGTCGGAGTTCAGGATATTTAGTTACAAAAAATTTAGATGTACATATTTTTTTTAAGAAATTTTGACTTACTTCCATTTAATTTATTCTAATTCAATGTACACTCTACAGTTTTGTAAAAATGTACAGTACCTCCTCCTTGAACGATTTTCGTTAAAAAAAATGGACCAAAATACCATTGTCTTCTTCCTCTTTCCTCTCACCCCCTCACCCTCCCGCTAAGCCCCCTCCCCGCCTCCGCTCCCCCCCCCCTCCCCCTTCCCCGCCTTCGGAGGCAACAGCGGTGGCGGAGGGGGGGAGCGGGGGGCGGTGGCCGCGGGGGGAGGGGGGAGTGGGTGAGAGGAAAGAGGAAAGCAGGCAGCGGCATTTTGGTCCCAAAAAAAAATTTAACGGATTCCGTCCAAAGTGGAGGGTACTGTACATTTTTGCAAAACTGTGGAGTGTACCTTGAACTTGATAAATCAAGTGGGAGGTAAGTCCAATTTTTTTTTTCTAGTATGAATTAGCAAGTGCGTACCTTCACAAAAACAGTAAAGCTTTATATACTACTAGTAACGTGCATGTACATTACACATAAAAGAATTGTTAAAAAAATAATTTATATTAAAATTTGTTATAAATAATATTGTCTTGTGGGACCAAATCCACCCAGCCTACAAGAATCTTCCAACTTATGAGTTAGAGGTATTTGATTTTAGATAGCTAATATTAGATAGTTAAATAATTAATTAAAATTTAGTTATTTGTAATTGCGTAGGATATACATACGATTTAAATGGATCATTTTGAATCGTTTTCAATCCTCTTTATAAATATAAAGAGTAGAGATTGTAATATGCTGCAAGAAATAACTCTAAAGTCTTTCAATAAACCTTGCAATTGCATTTATAATTTTTTTTTTCTTCTTTTTTTTTGTCTCTCTATTTCTCCTAACCATAACCCTCGTAGCTATTTATACGAGCGTACTTCTCAAAGTTCCAGAATAAATTCAGTTCAAATAAGTTAAATCTAATCATGATATATTTTACGAGATTACGTAATTGACTAGACTTTAGAATTTACTAAAACTCTAGTTGTGTTCTTCTTCTTTTACGTATTAGTCATTGGGGAACAACGATTCCTTCCAACAAGAGGTGGAAAACTCAAGTGGGCCCCAGCACTTGAAGTGTGCGGTCTCATCACGAGGGCATATAGAGTGGAATTCGGACGGACTAAGGCCTCGTTTGGTTCACTGTAATGTAATCGTAACCACAATGTAATCAAATGAAAAAATAATTTTTTTTTTATTTGATTACATTGCGGTTACGATTACATTACAATGCACCAAACAGGGTCTAAATCCAAATCCGATCGGATAAATCCGTTAAGAGGTTAGGTTATAATTGAAGATATTCGAATTCGAGTTCGGATTAAAATATTTGAACCCGATCAATAATCGGATTGTACTCAGGTTCATGTGTCGGATTATCCAAAGATTCCGAAATCCGACATATATATAATTTATATATGTATTTATGTATACACTGTTTCATACTTTTTAAATAAAAAGTTCAAATCCTAAAAAAAAATTATATCCAAACTCTTCAACTTCTTCTCATAAATTTCGGTTCATTGTTATTTGATTGTGTTTAATATTAATCTTGTTTAAAATTATTTTAATTATCATATTAGAGTCCGGTAAATTCGATGGATCCGACCAACCCGAGTTCCACCAGGCTCAGTATTGGACTTCATATGTTGAACCCGACATCAGGTTGGGCTCGAATAGCCCTATGATTTATCGGATTGAACTCAAGTCCGACCCAATCCATCGAAGTTGCACCCCATAGTTTAGTTTAGACATGTAATAGTTTTTTTTTGTTAACTACACAATGATGGAAAATGCTACACGTGATCTTTGAACAACAAAAACTTTTTTTTTTTGAGGGGGTTGGATCATGGATGGTTGGAGAATTTGGAATATACTTATACTACGAAGTGACAATAATTGAATTTCGTTTTTGGAGTCTTTTTTTTTTTTTGAAAACAACTTTCATTACTGAATTAAGTAGGTACATAGTTCATGTCCTGGAGAACATGATTTGAAATAATATCAGGGATAGCATCATAAAGGAAAGCTGATTACATAAGCCAGTAAGGAGGGTATCAGAAGCTAAAAAGTGAGCACTGTAATTTGCATTTCTATTGACATAGGCAAAAGATAATCCAGAAGAGGAGTTGATAGCTTTCTTTGCATCTTCAATAGTATGTCTGGCTCGCCATAGGGGAATTGATTCTTTATTGTTGATGGCATCAATAAGTGGTCTGCAGTCCCCTTCAATGATCACATGACTGAGTTGTAGAGAATTGCAGATGTCCATGGCCAATCTTATACCCAAAGCTTCCGCTTCTAGTGGTGTCCTGCATTCTTCTGACTTGGATAGGGCTCTGTAAAATATGCCATTCGAGTTTCGAAGGATTGCAGCAGCAGCTATCTTCCCGTCTAGGTATGATCCATCGTAATTGATCTTCCATGTGTTATGAGGGTGGGATCCAGTGTATTGAGTCTCGAGTAAGAGCCTTGGTGTGGTCAATATTAGGATCTTTATTTCCATTGTTCTTGTTTTGGTTCTCCTTTTTTATATAATAAGTCATGTTTTTTTAACTAAAAAAAAGTATGTTTATGTATTTTAGTATAAGAATGTAGAATTTTTTTGAGTTATTTGTATTTAACCTCCCTCTCCCAATTGTTAATCATATCTCTACTAACCCCCACCTCCTACTGTAATTTTTATTTTGATTAGTGGTACCTCTCGTTCCCTCATAATCTGTTTAGTGTAATTACTCCCCCCCCCCCCCCCCCCCCCCCCCCCCCCCCCCCCCTCCCTCACGGGGCCACCACACATACAAAAAAAGGACCTGATTTTTTAGAATTGGAAGGATAGTATTAATTAAAATTTTTATATCTGGAAATTGCTGAGAAAACCCAATTTCGGGGTGGGCTTTTATGAAATGCCACCCGCTGGATAAGTTTTATGAAATACCCAGAATTAAGTATTTTCACGTTAAATATTCCAATATTCCCTTTTAGATGCCACCCGCTAGAAACTGCTATTTTTATAATACCGAAACTACCCCTCCGCGCGAATTGGTCATCTATATGTATTTGAATTCAAAAAACTCAGATCTGGATTGCGATTTTCGTCTTCTTCTTCTTCACGGGAAATCTGAATTCCATTGCTCTCATATTCAGCAGAGATCGCAAAGATCGTTCGTAGTTCGGTGTGTTTTTCTTCAGTCGAACTCAGATCATCGCTCGTCATCATCATCACCATCATCATCATCTTCATCGTGGAGACATTTGAACTCAGATCTTCAATTGTGGAGAGAAGATCTTTCTTCTTCTTTTCCATAAGAATTATCATCGCTTTGAAAGAAGAACGAAACTCTTTATTCCTGAAAAAACTAAATTACACGTTTTAACACTGGAAAATGACCATTCACCGTCTTAATTAGGACGGAGAATGGCATTCTCCGTCTTAATTAGGACGGAGAATGCCATTCTCCGTTTTATTTAAGACGGAGAATGCCATTCTCCGTCCTAATTAACATAGAGAATGACATTCTCCGTTTCCGTCTTAATTAGGACCGAAAATGTCATTCTCCGTCTTAATTAGGACGGAGAATGGCATTCTCCGTTTTATTTAAGACGGAGAATGGCATTCTCCGTCCTAATTAACACGGAGAATGGCATTCTCCGTGTTTCTAACACGGAGAATGGTCATTCTCCTGCGTTTTAACACTAGAATGACCATTCTCCGTGATAAATTACACGGAGAATGGCATTCTCCGTCCTAATTAAGACGGAGAATGGTCATTCTCCGTTTAATTTAGCACGGAGAATGGCCATTCTCCGTCTTAATTAGGGCGGAGAATGCCATTCTCCGTTTTATTTAACACGGAGAATGATCATTCTCCGTTTCATTTAACACGGAGAATGGCATTCTCCGTGTTTCTAACACGGAGATTGGTCATTCTCCTGCGTTTTAACACTGGAATGACCATCTCCGTGTAAATTAAGACGGAGAATGTCATTCTCCGTCCTAATTTAGACGGAGAATGGTCATTCTCCGTGTAAATTAAGACGGAGAATGCCATTCTCCTGCATTTTATGGTTAGCTGAAACTTTGGAGGGCCATAACTTTTGACTGGGAGGTCGAAACGAGGTCCCGTTTGTCGCAAAATGAGCGTATCGTCGAGGAGACTGAAAGTAACAGTTTTATCGTTAGATGGCCTTCCGAAATTTTAGATTCGCAAAAAAATGATGTTTGGACCTCCGTTTTAGCACTTTTGTCGTTCGTCCTGGTCTTTCCGAAATTTTTCGACGAGTTTTTGAAGATTTTTGAGGAGAAAACCTAGATTCGAAAGTGAGCAGCGTATGGAAGAAGATGGAGTATTGAAACATTTTTTTAAGAGCAGTTTTGTGGGTGTTTGCAATAAATTAAAATGAAGGGCAAAAGGGTCATTTGGAACCCGTTTTGGATAAGTTTCTCTAATTCTGGGCACGCGATGAAAGTTTTTTTAGCGGTGGGTTTTACATAAAAAATTTTTAGTTTTGGGCATTTCATAAATCTTCCCATTAAAAATTATGAGTGGGAGGTAGTGGAGATATGATTAGCAATCGAGAGAGGGTATAAATACAAATATCTCAAAAACTTTACTAATGTTGTAGGATTGTTTGCAAATTGATAACTCATATTAGTTTAATTTGTCATTTTTAAGGTTATTTTACCTCTAAATATGATAATTGTTTTTTCTTAAAAAAAAACTAATCAAAGTAATATTGAAAATCATACTTAATTTGTTTGTTTTTCTTTCTTAATTTGCTAGGAGTAGTATTTTGTCTTCTTACAACCATACGTAAGACTGGAAGAACTCTCACTTTAGGGTATTTAGTTATATAAAAAAAAAGTTAATATATTTAGTTAAACATAAGCTTTTTTATAGTATGAATTAGCAAGTGCCTACCTTCACAACAACAAAAAAGCTTTATATATTACTGGAATGTGGTGCAAGAAATAACTCTCAAATCTTTCAATAAATTTTGCAATTGCAAATTATAATACTTTTTTCTTCCTTTTTTTCTATTTCACCTCACCATTACTCTCATAGCTATTTATACATGATTAAACCTCATACTTCTCAAAGTTTTAGAGTAAACCTAATTTAAGTAAGTTTAAATTAAATATAATCATGATATATTAGATTTTTTAATTAATTAATTAGGCTTTAGAATCTACTAAATCCTAGTTAATTGTTTTCATAAAAGTTGATTGCTGATTGATTATCCATGTTACAATAGTTTAGCTACGTAGTTGTTTATTAGAGGTTGATTATGTGATCTTGTCTTTCCTAATAATGCCGATGTAACCTTATCTCCAAGATACAGTTTTCTACTAAACATTTATTTTTATTTTATATATATATTAAAAAAAATTATTTTTTATTTTTGAATTAGATAAATAGTTTCTGGAATCGCTTCCACTGGAATTCGAACTCACGACCACTCGCCATCTCTCTTAACCGTTAGACTAGAGGTCATTTGCTATATATATATATATATATATATATATATATATATATATATATATATATATAGATATATATATATATATATATATATATATATTCTACTATATAATAGGAAAACTTAGATGGTGAAACTTTTGAATTCCGAAAATACCCTTACATACTTATATTAATTAAAATTGTTCATTAATTTTAATAAGGACAACTTAGTAATTAGGAAGACTACCCTTTGGTCTTCCTAAAGAGTCATTCTAAACTAATTAAGAAATGTTAAAATACGTACAAGGCACGTGCACATATGCTAGTATATATAAGGGTCCTTCTACAATACATGGGATGTATCAATACATCCCAAACAATTGCATTGAAAATGCATTAGAAATTGTGAAAGGTGTTTACTTTGGCTTTGACTTTACCTGTTACTTTGATTTCAGCTTTAATCTGACCCATTGGATTAACAGAATATATATATAAACCATTGGATTAACAGAATATATATATATATATATATATATATATATATAGAGAGAGAGAGAGAGAGAGAGAGAGAGGCAGGCTAGAGGTCATTTGCATTTGGGTCAATGTGAATCTGTGATTGAGGGTATCTTGCCATGACCGAAGACGATGATCGGACCTTTCGAGACATGGAGGACCTTTGTGACTAATAGGTGAAGGCATAACACATCCTGATTTGATGTATTATATCACACACGAAAACATATTATTAGTTAATTACTAAGATCCAAAATACTTCGGATTAAATCGGATCACAAATAGCGGATTAGGATTTCTTGGTGTTTATATATGGTGCTAATTGCTGGAAGAGTCGTATAATTATCACTAGAAATTAATGATGTTAGTATGACCTATCAATAATTGAAAGCATGCTAGCTAGCATGATGTTGCAAGAAAGAATGATTTCTTATTAAGGCTTATCTTCAATAGATAATGTATTCAATGCTAAGTTTTGAGACATGTTAAAATTAGACCTTATCATCATCTACATTGAAACATCTTACATAAAACCAACTATTATTTTGGGACCCTTAACATTTTATTTTGAATTTTTATATCAGTTTAGAGTTTAAGTCCTGATCTGTTCAGTTGGAAAATTTGAATTCTGAACTTTTATTTTTGGTTTTCCTTCTTTCTATTTTACTCTGAATACAAAGACAACAACCAATGCATGCTGGAAAGGATAGTATAATGGAAAATGAAATCCATAATTCAAACTTTTTAATTGGACATATCAGGACTTAAAATCTAAGCTGCTATAAAATTTAGGCTTAATTGCAACTTAATACCCTCAATTATTCAAGTTTTTCAACTTGATACCCTAATTTTTTTACTCAACAACTTAATACCATCAACTATTAAAAAAATTCAACTGCATACCCAAATTTTAAAAAATCTCCAAACTACCCCTACCCTCTTGGCCCCCTCTTGGACAACCCACGCCCCGACCCTCCACCCTGGCTGCCACCACCCCCACCCCCATCCCCAACTGCCACCACCACCACCACGCTGCCCCCTCCCCCCGTCCTCGTCGCCCTCCGCTGGCCGGGTCGCACGAGCGAGGGTGCGGCGCAGGGGTGCGGCACGGGGCGCGCATGCGGGGTGTGACGGCGTGGAGGAGGGCACGCGGGGGGGGACGGTGTAGAGGAGGGCACGCGGGGCCGCGACAGCGGGTGGCCAGAGGGGGCTGGGGGGCGGTGGGTGGCCGGAGGGGTGCAGGGGGCGAGGGGTTGGGGGCTAGGGTGTAAGGAATGTTTTTAAGTTTATGTTAGCGCTATTTTTGTCCAAAAAATTGTCAGGATATCAAGTTGTTACAAAAAAAAGTTTAGGATATCAAGTTCAAAAACTGGAATAATTAAGGATTACAATTAAGCCTAAAATTTAGAATCCAGACGCTAATTAGCCCATTATTTTATCAGCTTTAAAATTATAATATTTGTTTTACTTGTCATTGAAGTATTTGCGAGTTACATTTCGTCCCTACTAATAATATATAGACACATTGTAGTATTTTAAAAGAAAGTTGTTTGGATAAATATATTACAATGCATAAAATAATTTTCCAGAGAAATAAATGGCAAACGCGGTTTCTGTTGTGAATATTATTGCTCGAGAAACTAAATATGGGGACTAGAACAATATTATTATTCAATTTGAACATTAGAATAATAGGAGAGAGAAAAAAAAGGGGGGTTTTATTTGAATTTTTTGTTGGTCAGTACTTGAATGAATTCATTTTCTTAACATCACTGACTATGTCCGGCCCTAAATTTGAAATTAAACTTTGTCGGTAAACTTCTATCAACCACTATGTCCAACTAGACAATAAATTAATTCATGTAGGTCTTTTTCTTAATTGCGAAGGAAAGTTATTCATACCAAGATTTTGAAGGCTTTTCAAAGTCTAGTGAGCAACGCATCCCATAGTAACGTCCAACATTTAAAAAAAAAAAATTAAAAGAATTTGCATCACCATATAATTAATATATCTATATATAGACATTAATATATATATGAAAATATAAAATGAAATTTTGGAAGGTAGCAAATCTTTTGTTAGGTCCATGAGAGAAGGAATCAATCAATTTGTGTAGCTGACGTTCAAACATTATGTCCACGCGTTTGTCTAAATATAAATTCTATTTTGAGTTTGAACTCGGTCAACAACCAATGAGAATAGACTCTTGCTTGTCTGCCAAGACACTCTTAAAAATAAAATAAAATCTGGAAATTGCTGAGAAACCCAATTTCGGGGTGGACTTTTATGAAATGTCCACCCGCTGGATAAGTTTATGAAATACCCAGAATTAAGTATTTTCACGTTAAATATTCCAAGATTTCCTTTTAGATGCCACCCGCTAGAAACTGCTATTTTTATAATACCGAAACTACCCCTCCGCGCGAATTGGTCATCTATATTATTGAATTCAAAAAACTCAGATCTGGATTGTGATTTTCGTCTTCTTCTTCTTCACTGGAAATCTGAATTCCATTGCTCTCATCTTCAGCAGATCGCAAAGATCTTTCGTAGTTCGGTGTGCTTTTCTTCAGTCGAACTCAGATCATCGCTCGTCATCATCATCATCATCATCATCTTCATCTTCATCGTGGAGACATTTGAAGTTTTTCGACAATTAGGTCAATTGTGGAGAGAACATCTTTCTTCTTCTTTTCCATCAGAATTATCATCGTTTTGAAAGAAGAACGAAACTCTTTGTTCATGAAAAAAACTAAATTATACGGAGAATGCCATTCTCCGTTTTATTTAAAACGGAGAATGCCGTTCTCCGTGTTTCTAACACGGAGAATGGTCATTCTCCTGCGTTTTAACACTGGAATGACCATTCTCCGTGCTAAATTACACGGAGAATGACCATTCTCCATTTTATTTAACACGGAGAATGACATTCTCCGTGTTAATACACGGAGAATGGTCATTCTCCTGCGTTTTAACACTGAATGACCATTCTCCGTGTTAAATAAAACGGAGAATGTCATTCTCCGTGTTAAATAAAACGGAGAATGACATTCTCCGTCTTAATGTAGCACGGAGAATGGCCATTCTCCGTTTAAATTAAGACGGAGAATGTCATTCTCCGTTTTATTTAACACGGAGAATGTCATTCTCCGTTTAAATTAACACACGGAGAATGACATTCTCCGTTTTATTTAACACGGAGAATGACATTCTCCGTTTTAAACACGGAGAATGGCATTCTCCGTGTTTCTAACACGGAGAATGGTCATTCTCTTGCGTTTTAACACTGGAATGACCATTCTCCGTGTAAACTAAGACGGAGAATGACCATTCTCCGTCTAAATTATGACGGATAATGGCCATTCTCCGTGTAACTTTCAGGACGGAGAATGACATTCTCCGTCTTAATTAAGACGGAGAATGTCATTCTCCGTGTTACTAACACGGAGATGGTCATTCTCCGTTTAAATTAAGACGGAGAATGCCATTCTCTGTGTTACTAATACGGAGAATGACCACCCTCATGTGAAATTAACATTTTTCGTGTTCTAACACGGAGAATGGCCATTCTCCTGCTTTTATGGTCAGCTGAAACTTTGGAGGGCCATAACTTTGACTGGGAGGTCGAAACGAGGTCCCGTTTGTCGCAAAATGAGCGTATCGTCGAGGAGACTGAAAGTAACAACTTCATAGTTAGACGGCCTTCCGAAATTTTAGATTCGCAAAAAATGATGTTTGGACCTCCGTTTTAGCATTTTTGTCGTTTGTCCCAGTCTTTCCGAAATTTTTCGACGAGTTTTTGAAGATTTTTGAGGAGAAAACCTAGATTCGAAAGTGAGCAGCGTAAGGAAGAAGATGAAGTATCGAAACTTTTTTTAAGAGCAGTTTCGTGGGTGTTTTTAATAATTAAAAGGAAGGGCAAAAGGGTCATTTGGAACCCGCTTTGGATAAGTTTCTCTAATTTTGGGCACGCGATGAAAGTTTTTTTAGCGGTGGGTTTTACATAAACTTTTTTAGTTTTTGGGCATTTCATAAATCTTCCCAAATAAAATTTCTCAGTCGGTGCACACAAAGTAATAAATTTTTTTATTTTTATGTTTCATATAGGGAGGATTTATGAAATGCCCAAAAACTAAAAAAATTTTATGTAAAACATTATGTAAAACCCACCGCTAAAAAAACTTTCATCGCGTGCCCATAATTAGAAAAACTTATCCAAAGCGGATTCCAAATGACCATTTTGCCCTTCCTTTTAATTTATTGAAAATACCCACGAAACTGCTCTTAAAAAAACGTTTCGATACTTCATCTTCTTCCATACGCTGCTCACTTTCGAATCTAGGTTTTCTCCTCAAAAATCTTCAAAAACTCGTCGGAAAATTTTGGAAAGACCGGGACAAACTGCAAAAGTGCTAAAACGGAGATCCAAACATCATTTTTTTGCGATTCTAAAATTTCGGAAGGCCGTCTAACGGTAAAACCGTTACTTTCAGTCTTCTCGACGATACGCTCATTTTGCGACAAACGGGACCTCGTTTCGACCTCCCAGTCAAAAGTTATGGCTCTCCAAAGTTTCAGCTGACCATAAAATGCAGGAGAATGGTCATTCTCCGTGTTAGAATACGAAAAATGTTAATTTCGCATGAGGGTGGCCATTCTCCGTGTTAGTAACACGGAGAATGTCATTCTCCGTCTTAATTTACACGGAGAATGACATTCTCCGTGTTACTAACACGGAGAATGGCATTCTCCGTCTTAATTTACACGGAGAATGACCACCATTCTCCGTGCTAAATTACACGGAGAATGACTATTCTCCGTCTTAATTTACACGGAGAATGCCATTCTCCGTGTAGTTTATCACGGAGAATGGTCATTCCAGTGTTAAAACACAGGAGAATGACCATTCTCCGTGTTAGAAACACGGAGAATGCCATTCTCCGTGTTAAATAAACGGAGAATGTTATTCTCCGTGTTAAATAAAACGGAGAATAGCATTCTCCGTGTAATTTAGCACGGAGAATGGTTATTTCGGTGTTAAAACGCAGGAGAATGGCCATTCTCCGTGTTAGAAACACGGAGAATGTCATTCTCCGTTTTAAGTAAAACGGAGATGGCATTCTCCGTGTTAATTTACACGGAGAATGGTCATTCTCCGTGTTAAATAAAACGGAGAATGATCATTCTCCGTGTAATTTAGCACGGAGAATGGTCATTTCAGTGTTAAAACGCAGGAGAATGGCCATTCTCCGTTTTAAATAAACGGAGAATGGCATTCTCCGTGTTAATTTACACGGAGAATGGTCATTTCCAATGTTAAAACGTAGGAGAATGGCCATTCTCCGTGTAATTTAGTTTTTTCAGGAATAAAGAGTTTCGTTCTTCTTTCAAAGCGATGATAATTCTTATGAAAAAAAGAAGAAAGATCTTCTCTCCACAATTGACGTCGATGAAGATGATGATGACGAGCGATGATCTGAGTTCGACCGAAGAAAAGCACACCGAACTACGAACGATCTTTGCGATCTCTGCTGAAGATGAGAGCAATGAAATTCAGATTTTCCGTGAAGAAGAAGAAGACGAAAATTGCAATCCAGATCTGAGTTTTTGAATTCAAATACATATAGATGACCAATTCGCGCGGAGGGGTAGTTTCGGTATTATAAAAATAGCAGTTTCCAGCGGGTGGCATCTAAAAGGGAATCTTGGAATATTTAACGTGAAAATACTTAATTCTGGGCATTTCATAAAACTCATCCAGCGGGTGGGCATTTCATAAAAGCCCATCCCGAAATTGGGTTTCTCAGCAATTTACAGTTTCATATAAGCTTCTTATAATTATTATTTTATTCTTGGAATAAAGTATTTACATTGCTAGGTCCTATGGGATATGTCGTTTCTGCCATGTATAAATACTAAAAAAATAATCTTTTTTAACTTACTAAAAAAATGTGTTTCTGTCATTGTAAAAGTCATGTTAATATAGTTTCTAAAAAATAGGTAGACTTAAATCTAAAATTGTAGATATCAAATTTGTATATATTCAAATATTTAAAAAATATATGACCTTTTGATTTTGGGGTCATATACAATCGTACAACTTGCACTTACTAAAAATGGTCAGACCTATGGGTAGAGAAATTAATCCGGTTCTGTCAAGATCTGACCCAAACTATACAGGATTTTGTTCGAACCACAATGTTCTTGAAATATTTATTCTGAACTATCTTCGAGTCAGACTCGCTGGCTCAAGGTAGCAAACCTAGCTTAACTTTACCATCGTCTAATATAACTAGGTCAAAAACTTATGGTAACCTAAATAGGTTCGATTTACAAATTATGGACTTTTTTTTACTTCATTGATGACGATTCATTGACGATCTATAATGGTGTAGAAACTTGAAAGAGAACAGAATAATCACAAAATTTAAAATCTTCTATGACGTTCAAGTTACCTAATTAAGCTAAGAAGGTTCGAGAAAGAATTAGACACACAAGATAAATCAATTATTGACTTTTCTAGCTTAAGATTCGCTCTACGATGGTGTATAAAATCGAAAGAGTAGAAGAATCTCAAACTCAATTTTCAATCTTTACTCATCAATTAATAAACTGTACAAGTTACTTTTCTAACTTCATTGATGTGGACCATATATTGAGTTGTGAACTATTAGGTGACAAAAATTGTAGCAATTGTTGTAATTCATTGTAATTCATTGTAATCATGGTGACTCTTCACCTTTGCAACTCCCAAATGACTTTTCATTTTGTAACTCCCAACCTCCTCTCCTTCCTATATAAGAGAGGTTGGGATGGCTTGTAGTGACATTGAGATATATTGATATACCATTTGAGAGGTTGAGCTAATTGTCCACAACACGTTATCAGCACTTTGCTCGTGCAACGCCGGAGACCCGACGTACCGCTTGCTTCTACGTCCGCCTACCGTTGCCCAACGCGCACTCCGTCGCTCGTCGTCGTTCCCGCGTATCCGCAATCGTCTTCCCACTTTCTTCCACCGTACGGTAAGAAAGGTAAAAAAAATTTTTAATATACTCCTCATTTTGAGTAAGCTGGGTTGACTGTGTTATTTAACACAAATCTATTTGTTCTATAGGGCCAATAGTATAAAGTTTATGACATAGAGGATCACAATAATGCTTCTATGTATATCTTGCTTGTGGAAATTTTGTATATGATATTGATTTTGACTTTGACTTCAATATCTGACTGGCCGAACGATCATAACAGTATAAAAATTATGTAGTGTTGGGGATAGTTTTTTTGCTGAAATGCTGCTTTAGGGCTAAAGCTGTGCTGGAAAACCGATTTTTCATCTGAGTTTGCTATAATTTACTCATAAAATTCCTTTCAAGTTTATATAAGTCTTCAATTATTTTAAAGGAACATAAGTGAACTTGGTTTTGAAGCAAGAAGACCTCCTCAGATTTGTTTCTAGGATGATATAACACTAAATGACATCAGACAAGTTCAGTAATGAATAAACAAAGTATCAACTCTAGTTACTTGTGATCACTTACATGACTTGAGGGCAAGATTGGGCTACCCATTGTTCTAAATACATTTCGGACCAGAACCTTAATCTGGCTATTTACTTCTATATTTGTCTATTTAGACATTTAACTTATTTTTTTAACAAAACTTGTCAAGTGTGCTTATATTTAGTTTTCATTAAAAAAAAACTTTTAAGTCCATCATATTCTTACTGCTATTCCATTGTTAGAAATAAGTTTTTTTTTTCTTTTTTGAATATTATTTATTCGAATTACAGGATTGTAAGGTAAACATTTAAAGGCTATTCTAGAAACTTTGTGATATAAAAAGCTTAGAATTGCATCATTCTTTATCTTTGAGATACGTAGTTTGTGATTTTTAAGGGTAGTAGAAGCTTTCGTAATATACTCAGACATTTTTTTTTGAAAAATATTACGAATAAATTTTTTTATCAAATATACTTTGGCGTGTTTATCAAATAGTCTGATATATATATTTTGGAAAAAGACATTTTCTGAAAATTTTTTAAACTGACAACTTCAGATTTTTTTTGTTTAAATAGTACTTATCCAAACAAAATATTTGTTATTTTTTCTGAAAAAATAATTTTGTTGAAATTTTTTTTTGTTTCATGTTGACGAAGAAAATTTAGATGCTAACATTTTTTTGGTAATGATGGATTTGGAGAGCCCCGAGCACCTCAGTGCCATCTGTGCCCTGGCAAGCACCTCAGTAACATTTTTTTTTATGTTATTCAATAATCGTTGTAACAGATGAATAATAAAATTGTATTTTTTCTTCTTGCTATTTTTTGGCGTCGCTTCATTAGACGTCGGAAAAATAGTTGATATTTTTTTTGGTGCCGCTTGCTTAGGCACCAATTCTTTTGTGTGCTGTTGCTTGCTTATGTTGTACGTTTTTTTTAGCGTAATGGCGTAAAAAAATTGAAAAATTGGTTTTGGCTATATAAACAAATTCTGGCACCGCCAAATTTGGGCCTCCCAAAATAATTTTTTTTGGTTAATAATTTTTCAAAGGCAACGCTCATTTTGAGCACGCACTAAATTGTCACCTATTTTGCACAGTTCGCAAATAGCGTGAATTTCTTGAAAAATCTTTTTATTCTTACATTTGACAAAATTTTTACGAAGTCTCTCCGAATAGGCTCACCTACTTGGGTTGATGTCAGAAAGAACTTGGGGCTTGGTTCTTAAGAGGTCCCCGTGACCCTCCTCCCCCATTTTCCCGTCTGGTCATATTCACGTAGAGCTACTGAAAGGGGTTGACCGAATATTATTTTTTTTGCTCAAATTGTATTTATAATTATGCATTTTTGCAAGAAAATTTATTGACCTCTCTATATCGGCCCGTCGATCGATATAAGATAATTTTTAAACAAAAATCGTTTTTTCAAAACCGTTGTTTTTATTTACGATGTTTGTTGTTGCTTATACAAACCAAATCCATATAAACCTGTCGTTTTATATGTTGACTGATCAAGATTTTTTCTCCTGTTGTAGAAAAATGTTGATCAAGATTGATTTTCCCATCCTTGAAGCCTCTGGCAAGAACTACTTGGACTGGACGCAAGACATCCAGAACATCTAGATGCGCAGGGCCTCTTGGACGTCATCTATAACGAGGAAGAGCGTGAAGTGGAAGTCACTCGCTCAATGAACGCCAAAGCGATGATTCTATTCCGCAGGCATTTATCTGACGCCATGAAGTCGGAGTTCATTGAAATCTCCTCGCCGAAGACGCTATGGGACTCTCTGAAAGAGCGCTTCGACCACCAGAAGACCATATGGCTACCTGAAGCACGCCATGACTGGTTGAACCTGCGCTTCCAAGACTTCAAGAGTGTAACTGATTACAACAATGAAGTCTGCAGGTGTCACCCTCACTTTTTTTTCCAGTTAGGGGTAAAATGGTAATTTTCCATTTATATTATTTTGGGAATTTAATTTCATGAATATTATTATTTAATTATTATAGGAGTCGGGTTCGAATTTCATCGCATTCCGAGTTAATTCGGGACCCCGGTGATTTCGACTTGAGCTGTAATTAGCCTGTTAGCTAACCATGGCCCACCATACTAAAAATTTGGGGTTTAAGAGTTTGGACTAGTTCCCCATGAGTAATTTAGTTTAATTATGATTTTATTTATTTTTAGCAATTTCCTAAACCTAATTGGAATTTATTTAATTTTAGGCTTAGGGAGGGGCAAACTTGTCATTTACAAGTGCCCTCACACCCCAACCATGCTTGGCCGGCCATGACTAGCCCCCCCCCCCTCTCTTTCTTCTTCACTAAGCTACACTCTCTCTCTCTCTCTCTTCCAAATTCGTTTCTTTCTTTCCAAGCTTTTCCTCCAACCTCCTCTTAGGTATGATTTTATTTCCTCCATTAATTCTCTTTTGCATATAGTTCTTCCACATTAAATGGAGAGGAGAAGATTCTCTTCCATTTGCCCACAACTTTGTAGGTTTTCATAGAAAAATAGGTTAAGGATTTATTAGGATTTAATCTTTTTGAGAGTGGTATATATATATATATACATATATATATATACATGTGTATTTATGTGTGTATATTTATTTATGTATTTGTGTGGTTGTGTTGTCTGTAAGTATGCGTGTGTGTGTGTCCAGATATATATATGTGTGTGAATAGGAAATAGGAAGGAGAATGAGAAGAATGGGAAGGAGAATGAGGAAGGAGAATAGAAAATAGGAAGGAGAATGAGAAGAATAGGAAGGAGAATGAGGAAGGAGAATAGAAAATAGGAAGGAGAATGAGAAGAATAGGAAGGAGAATGAGGAAGGAGAATAGGAAAGGAAGGAGAATAGGAAGGAGATGGGAAGGAGAATGAGGAAGGAGAATAGGAAATAGGAAGGAGAATGAGGAGAATGAGGAAGGAGAATAGGAAATAGGAAGGAGAATAGGAAGGAGAATGAGGAAGGAGAATAGGAAATAGGAAGGAGAATGAGGAGAATGGGAAGGAGATGAGGAAGGAGAATAGGAAATAGGAAGGAGAATGGGAAGGAGAATAGAAAATAGGAAGGAGAATGAGAAGGAGAATAGGAAGGAGAATAAAAAGGAGAATGAGAAGGAGAATGGGAAGGAGAATGAGGAGGAGAATAGGAGTTGGAGAATGAATCGGAGTTCGGGTAGTCGGATTGACTTGAAACTTGGGTGGCATGTTGGGTACACCCCAAATGTCAATTTGAGCCGATTTTGGCTCGGTTGACCCAGAGTTGACTTTTTACCCAAAAGTCAACCGTGAGTCAACACTTTGTCTAGATTTCACACCATCCAAATTAGAGTTGACCAGTTGACCAAAAGTCAACTGTTGGTCAACATTTGACCAGTTTGACCTAGGGTTGACCATAGTTGACCTAGGGTTGACCAGAGTTGACCAGTTGACCAAAAGTCAATTGTAGCCAACTCTTGATCCCGTTTGACTTTCTTTGACTTGTTTTGACCCGTGATGCCTGTTATGACCTAGGATTGACTTGGTTAGGCTTAGATTGACTTGATATAACTTGATTTGACCTAGATTGACTTGACAGGACTTAGTGTGACTCAGTGAGACCTAGTTTGACCTAGATTGCATATCATTCATTGTAAATCATTCCTAAACTTGTTTAAACCTAAATTAACTTACAGTATCTCATATTTAGGTCTTCTGATACCGCTCGTTGAGCATTGATATACCATACAGCTCAGGACGACAGGCGAGTACATTCACTGATAGTTTTCATTGTCTTGATATCGCTATATCTGATTCAGTTGTAGTGTTATACTCGATTTCCAGTCCGGTTCACGGACTAGTATATGTTGGATCATGACATGGGATGTTTATTCCTAGAGTTACATGGTATATTGGTACATATTCCGTCTTATTTCAGTGTATTGTATAGACACCGATTTCAAAAGGGACTTGCTACCCTCTTGTGGAATCCCGTGTCATAACGTGTCATGTCCGATCCATTGTACTATTCGGGGATGGGGGAGTTATTAGTGGTTGTGTGATCAATTCCCACATGGTTCTATGGTACTCATGGTTAATAGCTATACCCTCCACCTCACGACGGGTAAAGCCTCACCCTACGGTTATGGCTTTCCATGGTGACCGGCCTTATCGTTTCTATTTTATTTATGGTTCTTAGTCGGTCAGATGGAAAGCCTTTCCAAGCCGATCACATGACGTACTAATAATTCAAGGCACTTTTTTTTTATTTATTATCTTGGGTGACTAGGTTCTGTTCGGGAAAGGGTTACAACCCCGGTCCTTGTTTGGTTTAAGGGTTTAACTCGGCTTCCGAATAGTTCCCAGTCATCCTATCTCTATGTTTTATCGTCCTTTCAGTACTCTCATCATGATATGTATTTCCAGTTGATTTTGTCTTGTATTTCATTATGCTGTCTCTTATAGCTTTTGTCAATTCACATGGAACTGCTGTTGTGTTTGTACTTGCTCATTTTCCTGACAGTATACCGTTGATATATTACAGATGATTCAGAGGCTGATTGTCCGACCACTATGGGGTCGGTTAGATAGAGTAGACTTGGACCGTGGCTTGTTAGTAGTGCCACTAGACTTTGCTCACCCTGAGTAGTATAGTTTTAGTTAGGTTTGCTGGCCTGCGAGCTAGTACTTTTCAGACTGTAGTATTATATTATATTCTGTGATGTTATGTTTAGTCTTGGACTTGTGTGGATCTCGACTTATTTTCTGCTTCATCTATCTATTTCTCTCGTGCTATCTATCCTAGTGTTTATGTGATTGAGACAGTATTGCTATGTCACCTCCATTCGGAGTGTATATACTGTACAGGTACCTTTATCTGTTTAGTGTAGTTTTGTAGACAACCTAGACAGCGTTCTACCGCCGATGCTGCGGCGTAGGCTGGACGTAACCACTTCTCGTGCCCCTAATCGGGTGGGGTCGTGACACGTTTTGTGGCGGCCCATGCAAGGTCGATGTCGCAATTAGTGCGATCTCGTAATGGTGCTCGACTTAGAGTGCTAATTACGAGCCTGCGATTAGGACATAGGATCTAGGGTATGATAGGAGTTACTCAATCACATTTTTAGGAAAAACTCTGATCTTTTGATTACCATGACAACTCTTCTTGTATTTGAATTCAATTGTCCTCCTTTGATAATGTCCTATCATGTGCCATATTGATCTCTTGGGTTCAATTCGTCTTCAGGATGACAATCACTCGTTTCCAGCAGCGGATTCTAGCGCAGTTCCAGAGAGGTCAGATCAGGGAGGTCTTCCACCTCCAGCTGGGGGAGCAGCCCCATCAGTTCCTGCCCTTCCGGTGGGAGCAGCAGCAACAGTACCAGCAGCGACGATCCCTGGAGGTCTTCCACCTTCAGCAGCAGGACCGTCTATGGTCATCCCGACATTCTTCCACCGCCGCCCAGTTACCGACAGACACCCAGGGGATGATGGCACTCCTGCAGCAGATATTGCAGACGCAGCAGCGCCAGACAGAGGTGCTGAGACAGACCATGGAGAACTCGCACCAGTTAGCCATGGCAGCAGTGGAGAGGGTTGTACCGGGTACAGTTCAGGATACCCCAGTTCAGTATCAGTGTCAGAGACAGAGGCCAGCAGCACAGTGCCATTTTGTAGGAGGCCAGGGCACACTGTAGAGGTGTGCAGGAAGAGATCGGGCGCTGTTTATACTGTGGGACGTCCGATCACCAGCTGAAGGACTGCCGTTCCCGGGGAGCCCGAGGAGTTCAGGACAGAGCACAGCCGGCCAGAGGACCAGCAGTTCAGCGGAGAGCTCCTCCACTTCAGACGTAGCAGCAGTATTTTCAGCAGCACCTGAAGGGAGCCCGTGCGGACAGAGTACGTCAGGTACTAGCACGTGACGACCAAGCAGGGTCAGGGGGCAAGAGACAGGTCGTCGTCCAGTGTGCTTTCTGCAAGAAGATAGGGCACACCAGGATGTTTGTAGGATGAAGCTGGGAGTTTGTTTATTTTGTGGAGCTCCAGACCACCAGGTGAAGGACTGTGCGGTCCGTGCAGCCAGACAGGGAGGCCAGGACAGAGTGCAGCATGCTATAGGAGGCCAGCAGGGGCGAGCTTTCGCCATGACAGTTGTGCCCACTCAGGCTAGAGTAGCAGAGCATATAGCAGGTTCCAATCTTTCGATCTCCTTTCCGCATTTGCCTTCTTATAAACTGTCTTGAAATTCGATTCCATATGTTCCTTGATCGTTTGATAAAAAAATTTTGTCCCTGTGATGTGATTTTTCTGAGATAAGTCGCATGGGCTAGGTCACCTCTATGAGATTTTAGAATCCTCTAGGGTCATGCTAGAAGGCAGAGTGAGGACATATAGTCGGACTATGGACGTATTCCTAGGGTGTGGGAATTTAAGGTTTTCGCTGCCAAGCTAGCGGCAATGCGAAAATTTTAAATACCATAATTCTAGAGGTATGTACCGTAGTTGAGGACTCTGTGATTATCGTAGCCTTGCTCACTAGCATGACGGAGATTCTGAGATCATGATGATTGGACAGACGCATACGATTATCGAACTGCATGATTTTTCTGTGTTTACTTTGTTTTAATTTTTGGAGGATGGATTCTTTTTAGGTGGATAGACTTATCGCACCCAGTTTCTATTTGAGAGTAATTTTAAATTTATAATTTTAGTCATTTAATTCATGCTTTGATTTTTGAGATTTTAATCATTTTAAATTTTTAAGCCATGACTTTGATTTTGATATTTTACTATTGTTTGGTCTTCAATTTCGAGGACGAAATTTTTTTTAGGTGGATAGACTTGTCACCCTCACTTTTTTTTCCAGTTAGGGGTAAAATGGTAATTTTCCATTTTATATTATTTTTGGGAATTTAATTTCATGAATATATTATTTAATTATTATAGGAGTCGGGTTCGAATTTCATCGCATTCCGAGTTAATTCGGGACCCCGGTGAATTTCGACTTGAGCTGTAATTAGCCTGTTAGCTAACCATGGCCCACCATACTAAAAATTTGGGGTTTAAGAGTTTGGACTAGTTCCCCATGAGTAATTTAGTTTAATTATGATTTTTATTTATTTTTAGCAATTTCCTAAACCTAATTTGGAATTTATTTAATTTTAGGCTTAGGGAGGGGCAAACTTGTCATTTACAAGTGCCCCTCACACCCCAACCATGCTTGGCCGGCCATGACTAGCCCCCCCCCCCCCCCCTCTCTTTCTTCTTCACTAAGCTACACTCTCTCTCTCTCTCTTCCAAATTCGTTTCTTTCTTTCCAAGCTTTTCCTCCAACCTCTCTTAGGTATGATTTTATTTCCTCCATTAATTCTCTTTTGCATATAGTTCTTCCACATTAAATGGAGAGGAGAAGATTCTCTTCCATTTGCCCACAACTTTGTAGGTTTTTCATAGAAAAATAGGTTAAGGATTTATTAGGATTTAATCTTTTTGAGAGTGGTATATATATATATATACATATATATATATACATGTGTATTTATGTGTGTATATTATTTATGTATTTGTGTGTGTTGTGTTGTCTGTAAGTATGCGTGTGTGGTGAGTGTCCAGATATATATATGTGTGTGAATAGGAAATAGGAAGGAGAATGAGAAGAATGGGAAGGAGAATGAGGAAGGAGAATAGAAAATAGGAAGGAGAATGAGAAGAATAGGAAGGAGAATGAGGAAGGAGAATAGAAAATAGGAAGGAGAATGAAGAATAGGAAGGAGAATGAGGAAGGAGAATAGGAAATAGGAAGGAGAATAGGAAGGAGAATGGGAAGGAGAATGAGGAAGGAGAATAGGAAATAGGAAGGAGAATGAGGAGAATGAGGAAGGAGAATAGGAAATAGGAAGGAGAATAGGAAGGAGAATGGGAAGGAGAATGAGGAAGGAGAATAGGAAATAGGAAGGAGAATGAGGAGAATGGAAGGAGAATGAGGAAGGAATAGGAAATAGGAAGAGAATGGGAAGGAGAATAGAAATAGGAAGGAGAATGAGAAGGAGAATAGGAAGGAGAATAAAAAGGAGAATGAGAAGGAGAATGGGAAGGAGAATGAGGAGGAGAATAGGAGTGGAGAATGAATCGGAGTTCGGTAGTCGGATTGACTTGAAACTTGGGTGGCATGTTGGGTACACCCACAAATGTCATATTTGAGCCGATTTTGGCTCGGTTGACCCAGAGTTGACTTTTTACCCAAAAGTCAACCGTGAGTCAACACTTTGTCTAGATTTCACCAAATCCAAATTAGAGTTGACCAGTTGACCAAAAGTCAACTGTTGGTCAACATTTGACCAGTTTGACCTAGGGTTGACCATAGTTGACCTAGGGTTGACCAGAGTTGACCAGTTGACCAAAAGTCAATTGTAGGCCAACTCTTGATCCCGTTTGACTTTCTTTGACTTGTTTTGACCCGTGATGCCTGTTATGACCTAGGATTGACTTGGTTAGGCTTAGATTGACTTGATATAACTTGATTTGACCTAGATTGACTTGACAGGACTTAGTGTGACTCAGTGAGACCTAGTTTGACCTAGATTGCATATCATTCATTGTAAATCATTCCTAAACTTGTTTAAACCTAAATTAACTTACAGTATCTCATATTTAGGTCTTCTGATACCGCTCTGAGCATTGATATACCATACAGCTCAGGACGACAGGCGAGTACATTCACTGATAGTTTCATTGTCTTGATATCTGCTATATCTGATTCAGTTGTAGTGTTATACTCGATTTCCAGTCACGACAGTTCACGGACTAGTATATGTTGGATCATGACATGGGATGTTATTCCTAGAGTTACATGGTATATTGGTACATATTCCGTCTTATTTCAGTGTATTGGTATAGACACCGATTTCAAAAGGGGACTTGCTACCCTCTTGTGGAATCCCGTGTCATAACGTGTCATGTCCAGATCCATTGTACTATTCGGGGATGGGGGAGTTATTAGTGGTTGTGTGATCAATTCCCACATGGTTCTATGGTACTCATGGTTAATAGCTATACCCTCACCTCACGACGGGTAAAGCCTCACCCTACGGTTATGGCTTTCCATGGTGACCGGCCTTATCGTTTCTATTTTATTTATGGTTCTTAGTCGGTCAGATGGAAAGCCTTTCCCAAGCCGATCACATGACGTACTAATAATTCAAGGCACTTTTTTTTTATTTATTATCTTGGGTGACTAGGTTCTGTTCGGGAGAAGGGTTACAACCCCGGTCCTTGTTTGGTTTAAGGGTTGTAACTCGGCTTCCGAATAGTTCCCAAGTCATCCTATATCTATGTTTTATCGTCCTTTTCAGTACTCTCATCATGATATGTATTTCCAGTTGATTTTGTCTTGTATTTCATTATGCTGTCTCTTATAGCTTTTGTCAATTCACATGGAACTGCTGTTGGTGTTTGTACTTGCTCATTTTCCTGACAGGATACGTTATGATATATTACAGATGATTCAGAGGCTGATTGTCCGACCTACTATGGGGTCGGGTTAGATAGAGTAGACTTGGACCGTGGCTTGTTAGTAGTGCCACTAGACTTTGCTCACCCTGAGTAGTATAGTTTAGTTAGGTTTGCCTGGCCTGCGAGCCAGCTAGTACTTTTCAGACTGTAGTATTATTATATTCTGTGATGTTATGTTTAGTCTTGGACTTGTGTGGATCTCGAACTTATTTTCTGCTTCATCTATATTTTCTCTCGTGCTATCTATCCTAGTTGTTTATGTGATTGAGACAGTATTGCTATGTCACCTCCATTCGGAGTGTATATACTGTACAGGTACCTTTATCTGTTTAGTGTAGTTTTGTAGACAACCTAGACAGCGTTCTACCGCCGATGCTGCGGCGTAGGCTGGACGTAACCACTTCTCGTGCCCCTAATCAGGGTGCGGGTCGTGACAGCAGGATTCGATCACTTCTCCAATACTGCGGTGAGATATTAACCGACAGTGATCTATTGGAGAAAACATACACCACATTTCCTTCAACTGACAACTTGCTCCAGAAGCAATACCGTCAGTCTAAGTTCACCAAGTTCCCGAGCTCATCACCCAGCTTTTACTAGACGAGAAGAACAGTCTCATTTTAATGAGAAACAATAATTCTCGTCCTGCTGGAACAAAGGCAATTCCAATGCCTGATACAAACGCTCTCCGTGGACCAAATCCACGGTGGAAACGAGACAAGGGCCAGTCGTCCCATCCAAGGAATAGAGGCGAGTTTAAGTATCGCCATCCAAAGCGAGGTTCTAACAAGAACCAAGGACCTTTGACTCCTAGGCAGTCTCATGGTAAGAACCAACGGGCCAGTCGTCCCAAAGCGAGAGTGGAAGGCCAAGCACCTACTCTCTGCTACAAATGTGGTGCTTATGGTCATATGCAACGGACTTGCAGGGCGACCCCCCAAGAAGTTAATAACTATCACAAGGGGCGTCGGGCCGAAGCAAATCTGGTCAACGAGTACGAAAATCTAAATCTTGAGACCCCGATTTGTAGCAGAAATGGAAGAATAAATCTCCATTTTCTATCTATGTTTGATTTAAGTCATAAAACTTTTGGTGGTTTGTATTTTCTGTTTCTCGATAAATTAAAGTTCTATTTCGAGCACTTTCCTCAAACGTGTGACAAACTTTAATTTTCTTTACTTATAGGCATGGACCACGGGGCAGTGGATTGTCTGGTTGATAGTGGAACGACTCACACTATCTTGAGAGATAAATCATACTTATCTCCTATACGCCTAAAGTAACCTCAGTGACAACCATTTGGGACCCTAAACCCTTGTTCAAGGTTTTGGCAAAGCCCGTTTTTCGTTGTCCAATGGTACTCCCGTTGAAGTATCAGAGGCCTTATATTCTCCAAGGTCCAGTCGTACCTTACTGAGTTTTAAGGATATTCGAGAAAACGGATTTCATGTTGAAACTGCTCGAGAACATGGCTTCGAGTATCTTTTCATTACCTCCACTCAGTACGGCCAAAAGCGTATCTTGGAGAAGTTGAAATGTCTTTCAAGTGGTTTGTATCTCTACGATACAACACATCGAGAGTAATCTCATCATTCGCCGAGCGCCAGTTGATGAGAGGACTTTTATGCTATGGCATGACCGGCTGGGTCATCCGGGTCAAAATACGATGCTTCGCACTATGAATGCATCACATGGGCATCCTCTTGGAGGAAAGAATTTTGTTATAAATACGAAAAGCCTATGCCAAGCTTGCTCGATTGGGAAGACGAATCTCAAGCCACTCCATGTGAAACCTACGAGATTGGTTTCCCAATTCCTTGAGAGAATTCATGGAGATATTTGTGGACCAATCCAACCAACATGCGGACCTTTTAAATACTTCATGGTTTTGGTTGATGCATCGACTAGATGGTCACACGTAGTGTTGTTGTCCACACGAAACGCAGCGTTTCCTAAACTCCTCGCCCAGATCATTAAGCTAAGGGCTCACCATCCGGATTATCCGATAAAGTCTATTAGACTTGATAATGCCGCGGAGTTTACATCGAAGACTTTCGATGACTATGCATGACTTGGGAATAAATCTTGAACATCCTGTTGCGTATGTTCATACCCAAAATGGCCTAGCGGAAGCTTTTATAAAGCGACTGCAAGTGATAGCGAGGACCTTGGTTATGCGCACCAAACTCCCACTATCTGCATGGGGCTATGCAATTTTACACGCTGCAAATTTGGTCCGTCTGAGGCCCATGGCCACCCAACCACTTTTCGCGTACCAGCTGGTTACTGGATGTGAGCCTGACATCTCACATTTACGCGTGTTTGGGTGCCTAGTCAATGTTCCAATTGAGCCGATAAGGCGTTCAAAATTTGGACCTCAGAAGCGACGGGGAATATATGTCGGTTATAACTCCCCGTCCATCATTCGCTATTTAGAGCCCTTGACAGGCGATCTCTTTACCGCGAGACACGCGGATTGTGACTTTGATGAGGCAATCTTCCCGTCGTTAGGGGGAGAAATGCACGCTAACGTTGATGAGGAACGACGTGAATTAGCGTAGCATGTGCCCGCTTTGCTCATCATGATCCCCCTCTGCACATAGTGATAAGGAAGTACAGAGGATTCTAGGTCTGCAAGATATTGCAAATCAAATGCCAGATGCATTTAGCGACCTAGCAAAAGTCACGAGATCAATTATACCTGCTGCAAATGTGCCTGCAAGGATAGACGTCCCTGAGAGACGCCATGTTCCTGTGAAACATGTTGCTCCGGTCGAACCCGCCGAGCAAAGGACGCTGCATCGGCCGTCCAGTCCGCCGCTATTCCCAAGAAGAAGGGAAGACCGGTTGGTTCCAAAGATGTTCTGCCCCGGAAGCGGAGAAATCTTGTTAAAAGCGTTTTGCCACATGAGATCATTAAGGATCACGGCGATGTATTAGAAGAGCGCGTTCCAGATGAAACGCCTATTCCTAATCATGCCGATAACCTCGAAATATCCGTCGAGTATGCTAGCTTAGACGATATTTTGAAGCGAAACGAAACTGTCATCGATGATGTGTTCATATACTCAGTGGCCACTGACATTATGAACAATGATGACATGGAACCTCGTAGTGTTGCCGAGTGTCAACGACGAACGGGCTGGTCACAATGGAAACAAGCAATCCAGGCTGAACTAGACTCCTTAGCGAAAAGAAGTGTGTTTGGACCCGTTGCTCCAACACCACCCAATGTTAAACCAGTTGGTCAAATGGGTTTCCTAAGGAAGCGTAATGAGAGAAATGAGATTGTGTGATACAAGGCTCGCCTTGTGGCGCAAGGCTTCTCACAACGCCCTGGAATTGATTACGAGGAGACGTATTCTCCGTAATGGACATCATAACGTTCCGCTACTTAATCAGTTTAGTAGTTTCCGAAAAACTGAATATGCAGCTCATGGATGTGGTCACAGCCTATCTCTACGGGGATCTAGACACAGATATATATGAAAGTCCCTGAAGGACTAAAGATGCCTGAATCAAGTAGTTCCCGACCACGGAACGCGTTCTCGATTAGACTGAGGCGTTCGCTATATGGATTGAAACAATCCGGGCGAATGTGGTATAATCGCCTAAGCGAATACTTGATCGGTTTGGGATACGTTATAACGAACTTTGCCCATGCGTGTTCATAAAGAAATCCACTTCAGGATACGCAATCATCGCGGTCTATGTAGATGACATGAATCTCATAGGAACCGAAAAAGACTTGTCAGAAACTGCTGATATCCTGAAGAGGGAATTCGAGATGAAGGATCTTGGGAAGACACGGTTTTGCCTCGGCCTGCAGATCGAGCACCGTAAAGATGGAATTCTTGTCCATCAAGCGAACTACACCCAAAAGGTGTTGAGACGCTTTAGTCATTTTGACGTTAAGCCGTCCGCTACTCCCATGATCGTCCGCTCTCTAGACATTACTAAGGACCCATTCCGTCCAAAGGAGGACAACGAAGAGATATTGAGTCCTGAGTGCTCTTATCTGGGTGCAATAGGCCTTTATTGTACTTGGCCCAATGTACTAGACCGGACATCTCGTTTGCTGTGAATTGTCTAGCTCGACACAGCACCGCGCCAACACGCCGCCATTGGAATGGCATAAAAGACATTTTCCGCTACCTTAAGGGTACTACGGACTTGGGCTTGTTCTATCCCTACGCGGTTTTGAGTGAGTCCAACGCTCTTGGCACTCGAAGCAACGCGACCCTTGTTGGCTACGCCGATGCGGGATACTTATCTGATCCGCACAAGGGGCGTTCCCAATCTGGTTATGTCTTTACCATTGGGAACACGGCGATTTCTTGGAGGTCTCGCAAACAGACCTTAGTGGCTACTTCAACGAACCACTCTGAGCTACTCGCGCTTTATGAGGCGACTAGAGAATGTGTATGGCTTCGAGCTGTTATTGGCCATATTCGAAGTACATGTGATCTTCCATATGACCCAGATGAACCTGTTGTCGTCTATGAGGACAATACCGCTGTTATTGATCAAGCGAAACATGGTTACATCAAAGGGGATGCTACCAAGCACATATCGCCCAAGTTGTTCTTTACACATGAACAACAAGCGCTTCAGAAGATTGAAGTGCAACACATTGGATCGGAGAATAACCGTGCAGACTTGTTCACCAAGTCACTGCCAAAACACTCGTTCCAGAAACATGTAAGAGCGATTGGACTTAGGAAGCTTTCAGAGCTAGCCTAAGTGAAACATGTTTCCGCACCCTGTTGTGTGCATGTGAGGGGGAGCGCCCCCAAACGCCCTGTTGTGTGTATATCCCGCGCCCTGTCGAGTGCGAGTGAAAAGGGGAGCATCCTGATGTATGCTTGTGTACTCTTTTTCCCTTAGACCAAGTTTTTTCCCATTGGGTTTTCCTTGGCAAGGTTTTTAACGAGGCACATTTCAAATCTCTTATTCACTAAGGACTATTGTGATCAGGGGGAGTATCCAGTGTATACTTCTAAACCATCGTGTACTCTTTTGTCCTTCGATCAGCGGTTTTTTCCCACTGGGTTTTCCCTGACAAGGTTTTGACGAGGCACCTTTGCAATGGTTAAGTTTACCCCCATCACACTGACCTGTGTGTACTCTTTTGTCCTTCGACCAAAGTTTTTTTTCCCACTGGGTTTTCTTTGGCAAGGTTTTTAACGAGGCACAAGTAAGTGGTCATTTTTGAATCTGCAAGCTACAGACCGACAAAGAAGCTCAGAGGTATTTACAAGCAGAGTTTGTGAAGAGCCAAGGGGGAGTGTTGTAATTCATTGTAATTCATTGTAATCATGGTGACTCTTCACCTTTGCAACTCCCAAATGACTTTTCATTTTGTAACTCCCAACCTCCCTCTTCCTATATAAAGAGAGGTTGGGATGGCTTGTAGTGACATTGAGATATATTGATATACCATTTGAGAGGTTGAGCTAATTGTCCACAACAGCAATTACCTTTTTTAAAAAAAGTTAAATCTTAGCAACTAAATCCAAACTCTTAACTCAAAGTCTCCATCAATAGTCCTCATCAAATATTGCTTTTTAATATATTAATTTGTTTGGATATACATCAATAGCTAGCCCCTCATCAAATAGATTGCTTTTTGAGATATTAATTTGTTTGGATATATACAAAATTTGTACGGCCAAAGAATGTAGAAAAATACATATCAGAGGTTTGGGAATATCTTGTTAGCAACAAGGAATGAACCTAAAGTTAGGCCACGTAATTACCTAACATTTCAAACTTGGAAAAAACCCTATCTTGTGATTGCTTGACGTTAAAGAAGCCAATCTTGGTTGGGTTGGGAAAGGGACATATTAGATATTGTTTTGCACCACTTGGGACTTTTGTTCGTTAAGGCACAACTTCCAACTCCTGTAAATCACTATTTGAGTAGGAGAGATGATTACATATTTTAATATATCACTCATGATGAGAGTAGAGGTGCAACTCGAACGGGTTGGGTCGGATTTGAGGTCAATCCGAGCCTAATCCGTTGAATTATAAGCCTAGTCCGAGCCCAATCAGTTGAATTATAAGCCTAGTCCGAGCCCAAGTCCGACCCGAAGTCCAAGACCAAGCTCGGAGGATCGGAATGGGCTCGGATTGGGGTCGGATCCATTGGATTTATCGGACTCTATAATATTTGAAATAATTTTAAACAAAAGTAATATTAAACAAATAATCAAATAGCAATCAGGCCTCGACCATTCCAAAATACAAATAGAAATGCGATTTAGGATAAGGAGTTAAAAGTTTGGATGGAAATTTTTATGATTTAAATTTTTTATTTTAAATTCTATATTTTTGAAAATTCTATATTTCTAAAATTCAAATTTTCGAAAATTAAATTCCAAGTAACTAATGTTTTGGTGGAAATACTAGATCTAGTATGTGAGAAATACTAGATCAAATAATATACGGGCTAATTAGAGTTTAGACCATAGATTTTATATCCGCTTAGAGTTTAAGTCCTCACATGTCCAATAGGAGAATTTAGACCATGAACTTTTTTTTTCCATTATACCATACCTAACCTATATATGAAAATTTAATTAACAACATAAAGAGAGGGTATAATAGAAGAAGAAGAAGAAAAATCCAAGATCTGAACTCTCCAATTGGACATGTTAGGACTTAAACTCTAAACTGGTATAAAATTCAGGATCTAAACACTAATTAGCCCATAATATATCGAAACTTTGGTGGAAATACTAGATCCAATCCAAAAAACCAAGTACATTTTTCATCTTCACTTTAGAAAACAAAACGGTGGGAATTGGGTTGACATTTAGGCCCACATTCAACCTACCTTAAGGAACCTAGTGTCTCATTCTCTCTTTTGTAATGCACAATACATTTAGATTCTCACAAACTAGATCCAACCCCAAAACACAAAGAGTTGGGACAAATAATAAATTGCTCCACAGTAGGGGTCTCATTTCAAACTAAAAGTACAGAGAAGAAACAATGAAGTGAGAAATTATGGCATCAAAATGTACACTACAAACATATCACTTAGTATTATTTTCCTTTATGGATTATCATAAAAATGGATTTTTTTTTTCTCCTCCTCCTGTATCTTTTGAATGACACATGATCAATTTTCAAACACTCTTTCGCAACTCTTCCTAAATTTGTAAACCCAAGGGATCATCATGAAACTACAGTACAGATGGATGCACAAGTTTTGATCTCTCATATTGTTGCGTTTTAGTATTATCTGTACAGCAAGTATGTCAACACGAGTATGGCAAATTGATATTCAAGAACAGTGTTGCTGTGGATCTTACAAAAGCTGAACTGCTGAGATTGCAGGGATCTTCTCACGGAGCTTTTGTGTCAATGCCACTCGAACTGTCATGACACCGCTGCCGGGCCCGAAAGTCTAACTTTCACTATAGGCTCCTCGATGGCGACAAGTTCAAGCTCCCCACCACCAGTACCAACAAGGTATGGCCTTATCTCGTCGAGTACCTGGAAGGGCAGAAACGCGGATAAAATAAATATACGAGCAAAATGACCATTGCTTCTGCCGACATCTTAACAGGAAAAAAGTGAGAACAGGCAATGGGTGGATAATTGCAGGAAAAAGGAAAAGAAAGAACAAAGAAGAACACAATTCAAGGAAAAAAGCGCACGCATCGACTGAGTCCAAACAAAGTTAAGATTTAGAATAAACTAAATATGGTGTAGGCTGTAGTTATCTATCTATTCCCAGTTCACATAAATTATGGATCAGAATCCCGGGGGAAAGTAGGGAATTAAATGGGGATGGTGATGAGCTTAAAAGAAAGGGTGTTGGTTCAGATAAAAAATCAGGTCATTATGATTTTCCATAGGCTGTAAACCTGAGGCAGATTGGCTTTCACAATAGGAATTAATAAAGCTATAGGCAAGAATGTTTACCAATCACCAGAAAACAGTCCACTACCCTGAAAGCAGCCTGTATATTTTCGACGAAGAGTGATGGAGTCAAGTTTATGACTGGATATTTTTCTATTTCTTCTTTTCTTTATTTCTAGGTTTCTTGTTACGACGACTATTATGTTATGGCCTATTGCCATGTACAAGGAAGATAAGGAAGGTGTTGGAACAACATTTATGACATGTTCGAGAGTTTCTTGCACCAGACAACAAAGGAAACAAAGTCATCCTCTGAAATGATCCAAGGGGTGGGGCCTGAAACACCTAATCCTTCAAAAGCGGGGTACACAATCTTAATCTGACAGAACAAAGGAGTAAAACCTAGCCTTCCTATTAAAAAAAAAGGAGAGTACAGAAACTTGGTACAGGTACTGCAACTGGGTGGTTATGTTTACTTAACAAAGAAAATAAAGGCCAAGAGCCAGGAAGAATAGCCGGTACACTCACTAAGAGATTAAGTAGTGGAACCAAGAGACGTGTCCTCTAAGCATCAGACTTGGTTTCAGAAGCACCAATTTCTTCCACATATAATCATCAAGCATCAAGCAACCAAAAAAGTCTTTCTCATGCAAAGTTATTAGCAAATCAAAGATTTGGGGCTAACAAGTGGCTGTAAATTCCTACACTTAGCTAGATAGCACATTAATAATATGTGCAGCAATTCCAGCACAGTGTGTAACTAGGTCGTCCTTGATTCGCTATAGAAGAGATTGTTAAGAATAGTGTTATTGTATAGGTTTCCATCCTTTTGTACTTTCATCCATGTTTGTTTTAGTCCCACTGATTCGCTAGCCTTCTTCCTATATATAGTTGGCATTGAGACTAACAAAAGTAATCTCAACATTATCCCAAAATATAGCCTCTAACGTAACATTGTATCGGAGCTAAAGATGAAACCAATCCAACCCTAGCCTCCATCATCATCCCATCCACAATCCCTAAAAAACCATGTTCTTCTCCACCCATCCACAAATCCCAAAACCCACTATCACATGTTCTTCTCCAACTAACACAAAACTCACCCACTTCTCAAAGCCCCTTCCAAATCCCTCACGTATCATCAAGGTTGTAGATGTCGGACTGTGGTGCACAAAAACCTAAGATGACACGAACAATACCTTAATGATGACTAAAAACAAAAGAGCAATAGCAACACAAGAACACACAAAATTACTTGGTTCAGTGAAGAAAGACCTACTCCCCGGGTAAGGGGAGAATACTTTATTAATCATAAAAAGACCTTACAGAGAATTAAAATTGCATACACCGCAAACCCACAACCCTCTTCGTATGAGATCTACCCCGATCTCTTTCTGAGATCTCCCTTTCTGATTCCTTCACGATCTCCAGTAAACTCTAGAAATCTCCTTCACCTTCAAAAACTCAATTATTCTCTCAAAAACTGTTGTAGAGACTTAATTAGGTCTCTCAAAAATTAACCTGTCAAAGAGAGCGATCTTAGCTGTTGAGAAACCACCTTAAAAATCTAACCATTCATCAATTGTAACTAAATCCCGACCCAAGGGTGTGTCGACGGTATGCTACCGGTATTCTGTTTTACGTCACACAACTTTCAGAAACTTGTTGAATTTTTGAAGTATGTCATTGGCATACCGTCGGCAAGTATGTCGTCGGCATACCAAGTATGTAAGTATACCGTCGGCATACTGGCGGTATACCGCCAAGCTGATATTCAATGTCTTATGGTCGTTTTGACTCCTCCCGGACTTCTCTGAATCCTCGGACTGCGCCCATAGCATAAGTATCGAACACTAGCCATATCTAACAATCTCTACCTTGGGGAGAAGTTCCTCAAGCCACTCTATGAGATTGCTTCGATACATCATGCTCCCTTTATCCTCACGCTCCGATTTTGGTATTTTCTCACCACAAGCATGGTTTTTAACTAGAACCAAGAAACTACACCGCTCCAAATCATGCCCAACATTGGATACGGCTATTGACACTGTCTTGAACCAAAAATCAAGAAACTGTCACTATTGTGGTCTTTGTCCCAGAACCGCAAAACTACCACGACCTATTATCGAGGCCGAGAACTCTCCTCTATCTGACGTACTTAAATCAAAGTCAATGCTGACTTGAACTTCTTAACTGGACTAATTAGAGTTTAGACCATGGATTTTATACCAACTATAGTTAAAGTCCCGAATTGTCCAATTAGAAAGTTTAGACCCTGATTTTTTAGTATTTGTTTTAGTTTTTCCATTATACCCTCCCTATCATGCTTGACAATGGAACCTTCATATATAGACTAGGGGGGGTATAATGAGAAAAATAAAACAAATAATAAAAATATAGGGCCTAAACATTCTAATTGGACATGTTAGGACTTAAACTCTAAGCCGGTATAAATCCAGGGTCTAAACTCTAATTAACCCCTTCTCAACTAGAATCGAACTTCTCAACTAGATCGCCTTGGTTAACATTGTAGTGCCCCGTCCTACATCGTGTCCCGTTTCCGTCCACGGGGTGTGCGAGAAAGAAACATTGTCGCTACTGATTCAGTCGAAACCGATAGATCGGGATCGGTTGAATCGATCGAACGGGAACGATTGAATTAAGATCATTTTCTCGTTATGGAAAGGCTTCTTCGGAATCAAGTCCCATATTCAGCGGATTGCGCCTCAAGGATTGGCTCTGCGGCTGAGTCGGGAGAGACCTCATGTTGCTCTAGTTTTCATGTCGCACTTGATTTGGCTTTGGCTTTGGCTTTGGTTTTCGTGAATGCGTTTTCGTGAATGTTTTCGATGGTTTTCATGGCTTGCGTTTTCGAACTTCGCATTCATATCGAATCCCTTGAATAACACAAGTGTTCTAATTAGTTGCTTATGCGATTGCAGGTGATCGCGTAGGCGACGTCTAAACGCATCCAACCAGTCCCTCGCCTGAAGCAAAAGATAAGGTGAGTGGCTGGCCTCCTTCACCTCGACCCTCTGTTTTAAAAACAAGAACTCGGATAACTGTATCGAATTAGAATGATTTACTCGAAAAATACAAGTTCTATGCTCAAAAAGAGAAAAGATAAGGTTCTAGAAAAGAGAGAATTATTTTAGGATCTGCAAAACCAAGTAAATGAATCAATTACATAATAGACCCAACGATATCATAAAACGTGCTTGAATAACTTGTTAACTTAAGCACGATCATGGACAACTTGCGCGCAAGGCTTCGCTTCCTCGAACGGCAACCCGAGGCCACGGGACCGTTTCGGCCTAGGAGAAATGCAAGATAGTTGTGCTGGATGCTAGCATGGGTCATTCGGGACTTTCAGCGGGACTAGCTACCCGCGCTGAAAGGGGCGCCGTCTCGACCAGGCTATACGTCCAGGATGGCTTGAATTGCCAGTGACCCACACTTGCATATAAATTGTAAGCTTGTTATAATATGACATGGAAGGAACATGGTAAGTTATGCTGCAACAGCATGCTCTGCCGTGGATAAGATGTATCGTAAGTTATGTTTTATTGCCTATCGAATGCCTCTTAACATGTTAACATGCAAATCAATCAGGATGGCTAGAAGGATCACAAAAAAGCTAACATATTTTTATAAAACTGCTTGAACAAATGAAAGCTTGGATTTAATTAGCCACTCGCCAGTACATATGATCGTACTGACCCTCGCTATTCGCAGGTGCCGCGAATCCGGAGGAACGTGCCAACTAACCAAGACGACGTTCATGTTTTGAAGCTTCGACCGCACGTCGAAGACTCTCGCTACTCCACTTTTTGAAGACTATCTGCTTCAGTCCAAAAAACATGTCTCGGCTTCCCTCCATTCCATGTGGCTGGAATACTTTTGTTGTAAATTGAGGGATGTATGTATAGAACGACTATCTCATCAGCGTTCATTTTGTAATTGAGTCATTTTGTTAAGCCCGCGCGGCATGATTGTAATAGTCTTGTAAATGATGTCTATTATCAATAAAATAAAATAAAATTCTGCCTCAATGTGTTGTTCAATTTCTCTGCGTACTCCCTTGGCTGTTGTGTTACGGATAACCTTATGACTATGCCTTGTGCGATTGCAACCTAGGTTCGCACGGCATCACGTCCGGGGGACGACTATCGATTCTTCGGAATCGGAGCGTGATATAATGGTATCAGAGCACGGCTCTACGTCCTTGGCCTCCAGTCTCGAGCCTCTAGTCTCGAACCGTTGACCTCGTGTCGATGAGTTGTTCCATACAGTGAATCCATAACATTTTCTGAAACTAACAAGAGTTGCTTTTATATTTAGAAGCTGGAGAAGCTGCGACCGTGAACGAGGAGAGTGCCTCGAGCTGCTCGAGTAGCTCAAGGCCTGAACCCTCGAATGCCCCTATGGAACGAATGTTGCGTATGCTAGAGGCGCAACAACGTCAGGCCGAGGCCAACCAGTGCCAGAATGAGCTCCATCGACAGCAGACGGAGGCACGGCAGACTCGGTTTGAGAACCGATTCGAGGCCCAATTCAAGTTGCAGCAGAAACAGCTTGACACTCTTCAGCAAATAGTCCAGATAGTTGTGGCCAATAACAATAATTCTGCGACAACGCCTACCGTGATCGAGCCTGCGGTCCGACCGATTGAAATCGAACCAGAAGTGTCCGAGCGTCTACCTGCAACACCAAGAAGTTCCAACTTCGATGTATCAAAATTCACGAAGAATTGTCGTACTTCCTTCAACGGTATTGAAGATCCCCCTCTGGCGATCGACTGGTTGGAGGAGCTGGAAGACCGATTTGAACTTTTGGGTGTCGATGACTCAAAGAAAGTCGTATGTGTACAACTTCTACTCCGATTGAACGCATACGATTGGTGGTCCGTGCAAAAACGAACAATTCGACGTGAAGACGAGACAACGGCGATTTGAAATCGAGTACCTTCCCGCAGCTGTTCAACAGGAAAAAGAAAATGAATTTATGCAGTTGAAGCAAGGGAACATGACGGTGCGGCAGTACGCAGCAGAATTCAATAAATTAGCCAAATTTGCTGGAGCATTCTTGCCGACAATGGAGAGTCGCGCTCGACGGTTCGAAGTGGGTCTGCGTCCATCTATCTCTATCCATGTATCGGTACCTGAATACAAGACCATAGACGAGTCTCTGAATCACGCTCTCCGCCCTGAGCGCCAATATCCCCCAGGAGATGTCGGTGCTGTGCAAAGATACAACCACAAGCGCCCAAGCCATACGGGAGGAAACAATGCAAAGCGTCCAAACAACGACAATCAGGACGGATACCAAGGGCGGAATCCAGGAACTCGCTGCACAAATGCAATAATTTTGGGCACCATGCAAATGAATGTCATGTCTCTGAAGGCGGATGCTAGCACTGTGGCAAGACGGGCCATCTGCGTGCAAACTGCCCAACCAAAAGGCCGAACCCAATGACGCCTCAACATCAACAACATCGTCCAGGGAATCAGGATCCAGCGCCAAGAGCCCAACAAACCGTGCCACAAAATGGCCAAGACCGTCGCCCCAATGCCCAAGGACACGTCTACGCCATGACCCGGGATGAAGCGTTCGCATCTGACACAGTCGTGACAGGTATATTACATTTCAATAACAAACCTACTCGTGTACTGTTTGATTAAGGTGCTACGCATAGCTTTATATCGGCAGATTTTGTCGCCGAACACAAATTCCATGTGACACCGTTAGGCCTTAATCTTAGCGTCAACATACAGTCGGACACGTCACTACTTGCAAACTTAGCCTGCGGAGACGGAATCATCTGTATAGGTGGTCAAAAGGTAGGTCTCGATACTAGGTGGTCAAAAGGTAGGTCTCGATACGATAGTCCTAGACATTAAAGACTACGATATTATTCTGGAAATGGATTGGTTCGGTCCGTGCAACGCAACCATCGACTATGCCGAAAAGACGGTCACCTTCCGTATACCTGGAGTGCATGAATTCTACTATTTGTGTGGTGAGGCGTTACCGACATACATGGTGATCTGTGAAGGTTATTTAGCGTCTGTTCGAGACATGAGACAGGATGGTGCAAACGAGGGTCAGACCGACGTTGTGGCAGAATTCTCAGACGTGTTTCCGGACGAGCTGCCCGACATGTAACCTGATCGAGAGATAGAGTTCACCATTGACACGTTCCCCGATACCCGACCGATCTCTAAAGCACCGTACAGAATGGCCCCTGCAGAACTTAAGGAACTCAAAGTATAGTTGCAAGAGTTGCTCGACAAGGAATTCATACGGCCTAGCGTCTCGCCATGGGGAGCGCCCGTGTTGTTCGTCAAAAAGATGATAGCTCAATGCGTCTTTGTATCGACTACCGAGAGCTGAACAAAGCCACCGTCCGAAACAAATATCCATTGCCCCGCTTAGACGATCTGTTCGATCAGTTGCAAGGCGCTTCGGTATTTTCTAAAATTGATCTTCAATCGGGCTACCATCAACTCAAGATCAAGCCGGACGATGTGTCAAAGTCAGTCTTCCGCACTCGATATGGCCATTACGAATTCCTGGTAATGTCGTTCGGCCTAACGAACGTCCCAGCTGCTTTCATGGATTTAATGAATCGGGTGTTTCGACCCTTCCTCGACAAGTTCGTAGTAGTCTTCATCGGCGATATACTCGTCTACTCGAAGGACATGCGGCAACACGCTGAGCATCTGCGAACCGTGCTTCAGACCCTTCGGAAAAATCATGTTGTATGCAAAGCGGAGCAAGTGTGAATTTTGGCTGAGCAGCGTCTCATTTCTCGGACACATCATTTCATCCGAAGGCATTGCCAGAAAAAGTCGTTGTCGATTGGAAACGGCCAGCGTCAGTTGGCGAGATTCACACTTGTTCAATATTTCATAGTCGATATTTCTTTAGGCGAAAGGGATACAAGCTATTATTCCCGTTAAAGAAAGAATTTCGGTGGGATATACTTTATACTCTAAAGAAGAGGTATGTATTAAAAGATACATGAGTTCTGAGATATTTCTCGGAATGAGAACAAATATACCTATTGGACACTATGGTATCATCCATAGTGTTCCGTTACATACTAATAAAGGTATAATACTGACACAAGGAATTATTAAACCCGTGTCAAGACACAATATATCTATCACTGTCAAAAACACAGTTTATGAAGGTGATTACACGATTCACAGGGGTGACCCTATTGGATTACTAGTTATTCATAAATATGAGGATCTACCTATTGTAGAAGAATTCCTTCCCCAACGGGTAATTCCTCAACAAGGTTCTAGTAATGGCCCTAATAGGAACGATCCTAATGAGCAGTACTATGAATTCAGGATATTTATGAATAAACTTATATCTGAAGAGACTTCAAATTCAAGCCTCATGCAAAGTGAAGGCGAACAATTTGAGATCACCGATAAAGATCTTGAAAAGTTGAAAGAAGCAATTGTCACCCAGTTTTCAGGAACAGGGATATTTTTGTCATTTTGTATTTTTGAATATTTTTGAAAATTATTTTATTATTTATGATATTGTTTTGGGGTTATTTGAGTCGGGTTCGAATTTCAGCTCATTCCGACTTGTATTGGGGACCCGGGGTAGCTTAGACTCTGATCGGGACCCAACTGGAACCGACCAACTTGTTATGACCAAACCCAGATATTTATATTTGACTAATCCCATTTGATTTTAGTGGGATTAGGGATTAGAATTAGATTTAGAACTTAAAATTTGGAGTTTTCAAGTTACCATTTTGATCCCAACTCAAAACCACTCATTTCTTTGACTTGGAGGGCATTTTGGTAAATTGCCAAATGCCCCCAACCCTCTAAAATGTGGCCGGCCAGCAGCAACACTCCCTCTCTTCTTCCCATTTCAAGAAAAACTCTCTTCCTCCTTTCTCTCATTCTACAAAGACCCCTTTCTTTTCCCTTTGGATTTTAAGCTCCAAAGTAAGTCAAATCTCTTCTAATTCTCTTCCATACTCTAGATCTCTCTAATCTTGGTGCTAACCCTTGTTTATCTCTTATTTGTGATTTTTATCTAGGTAGAACCTAGCATGGAGGGGTTGGAAGCTTAGATTTGGCTCTTGACCCAAAAAGAACCAATTTTGGGACTTTTCCTTGGGATTCCAACTCCCAAGAGGTAAACCCTAACTCTAACTCTTGTAATTGCTCCTAATTAATGTTATTTGCATATTAGAGGATACCCGAGACGTAGGACAACCCATTAGAAGAGGTTTGGAACCCATTGGACTCAATTCGGGACTTTCGGGCTAGGTTTAGTGCCAATTTTGGAGAAAATCCTAAATTGACATGTTTGGGTGTTACCCCTAGCCTAATTAGACCTAATTAGGTTAGTTTGGGTGAGATGAGGCTAGGTACGTGTCGATATTTGGATACGTGGGATCGTTTTGCGAGAAATCATAAAAATAGGCTTTTTAGGGATTTTCGGGTTCCAACACACGGGTGACTTTTCGCACCGACACTAGAATTGACAAGTTAGTACTTAGAATAGGTCCTAATCATTATTTAGAACTCGTGGGTAGAGTTTGGGTCGAATCCGGAAAGGTTTGGTGTCCGTATCACGCGGTATCGCGAATCGGACACCCCGGAGTCGCCAGAATGGCCATTTGGCCATTCGGACCTCGTTTCTCGTTTTCGCTCGCGTGCGCGAGTTAGATTTCTTGTGTGGGGCACGTGTCTAGGCCCTAGAGGGTAGAATTGCAAGATTTGGGTATTCGGATAAGGTTTTGGGTCGTTTAGGAATATGTGTGGTGTGTGTCCATATATAATATGTGTATGTATCCATGTGTGTGTGTGTGTGTGTCTATATATGTAATATATATATATATATATATATATGTATGTGAGTGTGTATGTTCATATGTATATATATATATGCATGTGTGTGTGTGGTTTTTGGTTGAGAGTATTAGAGATACATATAGAGAATGGGATTAGGGAGTTTGATATTGAGAGTGTATTAGAGGGATTGATATGTAGAGAGTTTGAGATTAGAGTGGTGGTAGAGTTGGTGTTAGTGTGTGTGTGTTTGTATTTAGATTTATAGAGAGTGATAGAGAGGGGTATTTGAGAGAGTGGTTTGAGAGGAAATTAGAGAGAGTAGAGAGGAGTGAATGAGGATGAAGCAAGGGGGAAGGAGGCTGCTCTTAACAGCAGCATAACAGCAGTAATAACAGCCCATATAGCCCCCTATATTCAGTCCACTTTGACAGCTTAAACCAGTCCTATATCACAGCAATTTCAGCCCATTCCCATGACCATTTGACAGCCCCATTTGACATCCAAATCAGCCCCATATATAAGCCTACAACAGCCCACATTGCAACCTATAAACACCCCATATTGCAGCCACAAAACAGTCCAAATTCAGCCCCATATAGGACAGCCATTTCACCCTTAGCCCCTTAAATCAGTCCAAGTGACAGCTATTTAGCCCCCTATAATCAGCCATATATAGGCCCCCATATCACCTACCAATCAGCCACAAATTCAGTCCAAATCAGCCCCAAAATTCATCTACATTCACTCATCCTTCCATCTTTCATTTCACCATTCATTCACTCACACTTTCAACCATGCATTCCATTCATTCATCTTCCCTTCAAATTCATCCATCTATTCATTTCTCCATTCATCATTCATTTCATCATTCCATCATTCATCCACAATTCATTCGTTCACCCAAACATTCATCCCATTCATTCACATATATCCATCCTTCCATGATTTCATTCATCATCTCATTCATTCATTTTTTTCCTTTTCATTTCATCCCACCATACATCCATCATTCTTAAACCCCTACACACATTTATACCCCACAAATTGATCCACTAGAAGCCTATATAAACCCTTAGTTAGTGCCTAGTTGGGTGGTGTCTAGTGTGGGTGAGTATCTAGTTAGAGGAGTTAGTGAGTGTTGGTGTTAGTTTGATGTTTGTGTTAGTGTTAGTAGTGAGTTGGTTAAGTTAGTGTCCTAACTAAGTATCCTAGTAGACTAGTTAGAGGACTAACCTAGACACTAGGAGAGTATGGAAGAGTGAACTAGGAAGGTTGGTAGAGAGTAGGGTGTGGTATCTCAAGATACCATAGCGTATCATGACGATACCCTAAGGTAATGTTGGGATGACCACATGGAAGATAAGATGGACTGGATGGGCTAGATACCTAGATTTCTTGGTTGGTAAACCCTAGATAGGAAAGTATCTAGCTACCCTAAGAAGCCTAGGCTAGTATCCTGAGTTCTAGAGGGGTTTCCTTTGTAATGGGTAAGGTATTGGTATTTACCTTGTGAAGGGTAAATGTAGGTAATAGGATATTGTTAAGATATTGGGTTTGACTTCTAAGATAGGTTTAGAAATAAGTTGTCTTGGTAGGTAATGACTAGATGAGGGTAGTTTAGACTAGTCTTGACCCCCGTTGACCAGAGTTGACTTTTTGACCGAAAGTCAACTTCAAGTCAACACTTGACTTAGAATTGACTGAAACCAAACCAGAGTTGACCAGTTGACTGAAAATCAACTGTTAGTCAACATTTGACTTGTTTGACCCAGGGTTGACTCAGTGTTGACCAGAGTTGACTTTTTAACCAAAAGTCAACTGTAAGTCAACCTTTGACCCAAATTGACCTAGTTTGATGGATTGACTTCCTGTGACCTTGTTTGACCTTGGTTGACCTAGTGTGACCTAGTTTAGCTTGGTGTGACTTAGTTTGACCTAGTTTTGACTTAGACTTGCATATCATGACTCGATTAGCTTTCCTTTCATTATTAAACCATGTTTTGACTTGTAGTATCTCATCTTTAGGTCTGTGATTACTCTGAGCGTCTGTTCACCTTATCAGCTCAGGACCACATGCGAGTACATTCTCTGATAATATTTCTGTTTTATGATATCGTCTTTGTTTCTAGTATTTAGTGTAGATATCCTTGTTCTCTTGACACATGGTGCACACGGATTGGTATTGTCTGGATCCCGTCATAAGATGTTATTCCTCTTATATATGGTATACACTGGGCAAGTCTTCATTGTTTATTGTTCATTGTATAGATACGATTCCTGCGTAGGCTCGCGACCTCCTCAGAGAATACGTGTCATGACGTGTCATGACTGGATCCACTATATTAGTCAGGGATGGGGGTGTTAGCGTAGATATGTGATCAATACCCCATAGTATTATATTGTATCATCATTGTATCACTATAGTATCCTCATTGTATAGTGTTAATCATACACTCACGTATGATTAGTCAGGCCAAACATTGTATCAAGTTCTAAGCCGGTCACATGTTGAAACTAGTGCTAAACTCACATAGATAGCAGTTCCAGATTTCGTACATGTTATACATTGTTTTCTTGCCTTATCTCATTACAGTTTTGATATACTCTGCCAGGATACATGTACGCTCTACTTTACCTAGTATATTCTCTATCTACTGCTACATTTTCAATATCGTATAACTAGAACTGTTGTTTGAGATTTTGTACTCGTTCCTGTCCTGACTGGACCTGTTGAAAATATTACAGATGATGATGGTGACTGCCCTACCTTCTATGGGGCACATGAGGGTGACACTCAGGAGCCCGAGGAGCATCTAGCTCAGTAGAGGGTGCTTACTCTAGTCTAGTATTTTTAGTTTTCAGTTTGTATCAGATTGTTCCGATTGTTAGTTGAGACTTAGTTAAATTTCAGGACTTATATTTATTTGTGTTAAACATCTACTTTGTGTGGTGTGATAACTCTATTTATTCAGTTTCTTCCTTTTATCTGATTTCATATCGTGCTCTATCTTCCCTAGACTTGTGATTGAGATATAGAGTTGAGATGTTATATTATACCTCCGTGCGGAGATGACAGGTTTATATATCTTGTTGTTAGATGTTAGATGTTATAGAGGACCTATACAGCGTTCTACCGCCGACACTGCGGCGTAGGCTGGACGTACTCACGTTCTCGTGCCCCTAAATAGGGTGCGGGTCGTGACAGCAATTCCTCACTCGGATAAAAAATGTTATAAACCTATCTCTTTCCAGTCTAAGTTTTAAACAAACATACATATGTATTCGAAAGAATGCAAGGAAATATTGAGTTACGAGGTGGGGAAGATTTTTCCTCCATCTGCCTTCTTGATCGAAGGAAAATCGATAAATTAAAAAGAAATATCCAAGAATGAGATATCTCCATATTGGGTTGATACAATTAAAAATAACAGGATTATACCGAACAGGAATAGACACTCCCATACTGGTTGTTTTTATGGACGAAAGAATAATAAATAGCTCTCTAAATAGCATTATTGGAGGAGCAAAATCAAACCTGGTAAACAGGCAATTTGGGATAAACATTCATCTAGACTTTTCTATAAGTCTTGATGATGAAAATATTGAAAAAATATGTACTTTATCAATAAACCTACAAGGCATAGAACTTATGCCGGGTTCCAAAGTTTTGGGTATTCAATGGGAACATTGTATGGCCTTGAATGACACCCCAACATTCAAGTCGATTACTCCAAAACATTTAGTTAAGCTATTCGAGGTTGGAAAAGGAAAGACTATACAACCGAGACTAGTTAAGTTGGAACATTTGAGACTCGACAATGAAATGCAAGTATTTGTAAAGTCTCTAAAACCAAAGCTGGAAGTACCTACTGAATACTTTATTGCCTCTGGCAATACTATATCTATGGTTCCGAGTGGAAGCAGACCCAGAATGCAAAATGATGTAAAGTCTTCTTCCTCAAACAAGGTAAAAATTTCGCGATCTGACTCTATGGATCATCTCAGTTCAGAAAGAACATCTTCTGACGAGCATGCTCATAGAGCTAGTATTAGTGAATCCCCCATTGAGGGAAGAACTAGACTCTTACTAGATGATAAATCTAGAAGAGATAATCTAGTGATTAGCACTTTTTTACCCCGAATTAGGGAACAAGACTCGGATTTATCTTAATGGAAGAAAACCGAGAAAACCTTAGTAATTATAAAAAGAAAACAAGCTATAACGTTTTTCAAATTAGGGAGGCATACAAGATGCTTTGTTTAACAAATAAATTCAAAGATATTATTAAAACGGAGACCTCCAAGTCAAATTACAGGACTATTGTAATGAGACACATGGAAAAAACAAAAAGACTGCACAGAGAGCATATCATCTCTATAAAAATAGAAGAAATAGAGATTATGTACAAAAAAACAAAGAAAAGAAAGGGTAACCTTCGCAAGGGTAATTGAAATTGAGGATACTGACACGTCAGATACCAATATCAACATACCTATAGATAATACGGATCATATAGATCTACCATTTGAAGATATGCTTGACCTTGAAATCCCCAGCACCTCTATTGATCAAATGGGGTTTGAGCTTGCACAAATAAATAAATACAATATAGACGATTGGCTCCAGCTAGATCAGGGTGATGAAGATCACCTGACTACAGATGAAGTCCTAAATTGGGACGCAATTATTAATTCCATTAATGATAAGGGCGACTCTTGATCTAAAGACTGCTCCACAAGCACATATTTTTATACCCTTGACAATATGTATCTCTGGGTATAATGAATTAACAATTCACGCTCTTGTTGATACGGGAGCAGAAGTTAGTTTATTACAGGAATTGTTCATACCTGAACACCTAAAGGTTAAACTTGAACGACCATGTAAATTAAATGATTTCATGGACAGACAAGTTTTGGCAAATCATCGAGCTAACATTGAGGTACAACTTCTAGACATACATGGAAATAGTAAAACCTACCAGTATACCTTTATATTACTCCCAAAGGAATTTGACAATGATTGATATACCTTGCATCCTGACAGCACAAAGATGTACAAGGACCTTCGCACGACCTTCTGGTGGCACATAATAAAGAGAGATGTGGCGCTCTTCGTGTCGCGATGCATGGATTGTCAGCAGGTGAAAGCTGAGCATCAGAGACCGGAAGGGGAGATGCAGAACCTTGTCATTCCAGAATGGAAATGGAATCATGTTAGTATGGACTTTGTTATTGGCCTGCCGAAGACGCCGCGGGAAAATGATGACATCTGGGTCATCGTTGATCGACTAACAAAGTCAGCGCACTTCATTGACATTAAAGTTACTTGAAGCGTTGATCGTCTGGTTCAGATTTATCTTGACGAGATAGTACGACTGTACGGAGTCCATGTATCTATCGTCTCTGATCGGGATGCACGATTTCTATCGTGCTTCTGGAGTAGCCTTCAGTCGGCTCTATGTACCAAGTTGCAGTTCAGCTCATCTTACCATCCCCAGACCGACGGCCAAACGAAGCGGGTGAATCAGATTCTCGAAGACATGTTACGGCTCTGCGCAATTGACTTCTAGTCGAGTTGGGACATTCATCTACCGTTGGCCGAATTTGCATACAACAATAGCTATCAGTCCAGCATCCAAATAACGCCGTACGAAGCCTTGTACGGCCGAAAGTACAGATCACCCATTTGCTGGAATAAAGTTGGGGAACGGCAAATTCTTGACCCGGAACTGGTAGAACAGACCGTGGAGAAGGTCAAGCTCATTCGGGAAAGATTAAAGACTGCACAGAGTCGGCAGAAAAGTTACGCGTATGTCCATCGTCGACCCCTCAAGTTTCTAGAAGGCGATCACGTATTTCTTAAAGTGTCGCCTATGCGTGGAGTTACCCGGTTTGGTGCAAAGGGAAAGTTGAGTCCGAGATTCGTTGTGCCGTTCAAAATACTCAAGCAAGTCGCCCCAGTGGCCTATAAGATTGCGTTGTCGTCAACGCTAGCGGGTGTGCATGATGTCTTCCACGTCTCTCAGTTGCGACAGTACGTGCACGATCCAAGCCACGTGGTAGATTTTGGTCAGCTGGAGCTGTAGTCCAACTTATCCTACATTGAAGTCCCATTCCAAATCTTGGAATGCAAGAATAAGCTGATGCGGAATCGAACGATCCCTCTCGTCCGCGTACTCCGAAGTAACCATTCGGTCGAAGACTCGACCTGAAAACTTGAATCGGAGATGAAGGAGAAATTTCCTTCATTGTTCTCGTAGAGGTAGGTTTTATTCTTAAGTTTCGAGGACAAAACTTTTCTTAGTTGGTTATGGTGTAGTGTCCCGTCCCTACATCGTGCTCTGTTTCCGTCCACGGCGTGTACGAGAAAGGAACATTGTCGCTACCGATTCAGTCGGAACCGATAGATCGGGATCAGTTGAATCGGTCAAACGGGAACAATTGAATTAAGATCCTTTTCTCGTTATGAAAAGGCTTCTTCGGAATCAAGTCCCATATTCAGCGGGTTGCGCCTCAAGGATTGGCTCTGCGGCTGAGTCGGGAGAGACCTCATGTTGCTCTGGTTTTCATGTCGCACTTGATTTGGCTTTGGCTTTGGTTTTCGTAAATATTTTCGATGGTTTTCATGGCTTGTGTTTTTGAACTTCGCATTCATATCGAATTTCTTGAATAACACGAGTGTTCTAATCAGTTGCTTATACGATTGCAGGTAATCGTGTAGCGACGTCTAAACGCATCCAACCAGTCCCTCGCCTGAAGCAAAAGACTAAGGTGAGTGGCTGACCTCCTTCACCTCGATCCTCTGTTTCAAAAACAAGAACTCGAATAACAGTATCAAATTAGAATGATTTATTCAAAAAATACAAGTTCTATGCTCAAAAAGGAAAAGATAAGGTTCTAGAAAAGAGAGAATTGTTTCAGAATCTGCAAAACCAAGTAAATGAATCGATTACATAATAGTCCCAACGATATCATAAAACGTGCTTGAATAACTTGTTAACTTAAGCACGGTCATGGACAACTTGCGCGCAAGGCTTCGCTTCCTGTAACGGCAACCCGAGGCCACGGGACCGTTTCGGCCTAATAGGAATGCAAGATAGCTGTGTTGGATGCTAGCACGGGTCATTCGGGACTTTTAGCGGGGCTAGCTAGCCGCGCTGAAAGGGGTGCCGTCTCGACCAGGCTATACGTCCAGGATGGCTTGAATTGCCAGTGACCCACACTTGCATATAAATTATAAGCTTGTTATAAATATGACAGGGAAGGAACATGATAAGTTACGCTGCAACGGCACACTCTGTCGTGGGTAAGATGTATCGTAAGTTATGTTTTATTGCCTATCGAATGCTTGCCTCTTAACATGTTAACATGCAAATCAATCAGGATGGCTAGAAAGATCACAAAATAGCTAACATGTTTTTATAAAACTGCTTGAACAAATGGAAGCTTGGGGTTAATTAGCCACTCGCCAGTACATGTTGTCGTACTGACCCTCGCTATCCGCAGGTGCCGCGAATCCGGAGGAACGTGCCAACTAACCAAGGCGATGTTCGTGTTTTGAAGCTTCGACCACGCGTCGAAGACTCTCGCTACTCCACTTTTTGAAGACTCTGCATCAGTCCAAGAAACATGTCTCGGCTTCCCTCCATTCCAGGTGGCTGAAATACTTTTGTTGTAAATTGAGGGATGTATGTATGGAACGACTATCTCATCGGCGTTCATTTTGTAATCGAGTCATTTTGTAAAGTCCGTGCGGCATGATTGTAATAGTCTCTTGTAAATGATGTCTATTATCAATAAAATAAAAAGTTTCTCTGCCTCTATGTGTTGTTCAATTTCTCTGCGTACTCTCTTAGCTGTTGTATTTCGGATAACCTTATGACTATACCTTGTGCGATCGCAACATAGGTTCGCACGGCATCACGTCCGGGGGACGACTATTGATTCTTCGAAATCGGGACGTGACAAACATGACTGTCGAATTCACCTTAGTGTCAATATTTAGAAGATCGATCTCCTTATTGTACCATTGATACCGCAGGTCTATATGTTTTGTCCGACTATGGTATCCTGAATTTTTGGCGAGGTGAATCACATTTTAACTGTCGCAAAACACTGGAACTTGCATCTTTTCAATCCAAACTCACTAACCAGACCTCGTAACCACATAGCCTCCTCGGATGCCTTGATTGTCACCATGTATTCTGACTCCGTAGTGGAAAGCTCCACGATATTTTGAAGTGTCGATTTCCAACTAACCGAAAAATTTGCAAGAGTGTATACATAGCTTCTAGTTGACAGTTTATCCAAATCACCAGCGTAAATAGCGTCCACGTAACCTTGCAACTGACTTGTGAAACAGGAAACCGAGATCATTGAGCCATTTAGATACCGAAGTATCTACTTCACGGCTTTCCAATAAAGCCACTTTGGATTTGACATGAGCCGGTTCACCAAACTGACTGCATACGAAATATCAGAACGACTGCACACCATAGCATACATTAACAAACCCACCGCAATAGCATACAGAACCCGAGACATCTTCTCCTTCTCCTTCTCCTTCTCCTTCTCCTTCTCCTCCTCTGAATTCAGATACAGCTTGAAGGATAACTTGAAATGATGGACGACCGTAGTGCTTACATGTCTAGAGTCATCCATGCTGAATCGCTCAAGCAACTTCTCCATGTATTTCCATTGGGACAACCACAGCTTTCTAGTCCTCCTATCTTGATAAATCTCCATCCCAAGGATCTTCTCTGCTCCACCTAAGATCTTTATGTCAAACTCTATACTCAATTAACCACTTAGTGCCTTTATCTCCACCATACTTTTGGAAGCAATTAACATGTCGTCGACATACAAAAGGAGAAATATCGACGATCCATCCTTTGAGCCTCCTTGAGTAGACACAGTTGCATACTTACATCCGGTGAAGTTGGTCTTCTGCATAAGGAATCAAAATGTTCCTAACCCCAACATACCTATCGAAGGGCTCCAATTGTCACTCTTCTCTGGGTTGCCGCCTGCGGAAGACAGCTATAGTGGTGGCATATAAGCCCACTTGTTCTAGGGGATTTGTCTCCCAAGGGTCCCAACCTCCGGGTTGAGGGCACCTTCTCTTTCTGGCTACGGGCTATAGAACACATCTATAGTGGCATGTAAGTCCACCTATTCCAGGGGATTTGTCCCATTCTCCGGGTTGAGGCTACCTTTAGTAGCACCAAGCTATCACAATAAAATGATACTTTCTTTGGGTTAGCAAACTCTCATTTGTAGAACCATCATGAGTTTGAGGAGGGGGTGTTAAGAATAGTGTCACGTGTGTAGGTTTATATCCTTATGTTCTTTTGTCTATGCTTACTTTAGTCTCGCATTGGTTAGAGTAGCTAACCTCCTATGTGTCTCTCCGAATACATAGTCAGCTTTGAGCCTAACAAAGGCAATCTCAACATTAACCAAAATCTAACCTAACATATATAATTTGTGAACTTGCAGAGAGACCTAAACAACCTGCCCAATTTACAAGACCTCTCCTGAAGGGAATCTACTCTAAATTAACATCTGTCCAACCTACCAATTCAGCTTTCTTAGATCTAGGGAACCTTTTTGACAGAAGCCCGATATGCTTAGCAAAATATTTTAGCTAGGAAAATAAAAAGAACAAATATACAAAGCAGTTTATGATAAAACTAGAGGAATATAACTCTGGAAGGTTACCTTCTCAATATTTTCGTTATTCAGCTCCAGCCCAGTCTCCTCGTCAGTAACAGGTTCAACTGCAACTATTTCTGGAATCTTTTCCATGAGACGTCGCTGAATGCCCATCTTCATTGTTGTCACAGAACTTGGACAAGACCCACATGCACCTTGTAGTTTCAATCTTACAACATTCCCATCAATCTCGTGTAAAGCCACATTTCCTCCATCCGAGATAAGATAGGGACGTACTTCGTCCAGAACAGACTCAACATGTTCTGCAGTCAGCGGCAATTCCAGCACCGGATCTGGAGTAGCAATTGCTTTAATTGCTGGCAAGAACATAAAGAAACAAAAGTTTAAAAACTACATGCAATAGTTTCATGGGAAAATATAACCTTGCACAGAAATAACCCGACCTGCATGAAATTTGGGTATATAACTTGTGACATACTTTCTTACATCGGTAAAACTCGGAGACAAAAAATATGCTACCATGTAGCTTGTGTTGGATCAGATGGAACTACATTTAATACAATGGAAACCTCATTCTATAACTTACTCATAGAAGCAATATATTGGTTGAAACTGAAAATTGCAACCAGAACTTACATGGAATTTATGAAGCAAGTGCTATTTGGCTTTAAACTGGGATCACTCAGTAACTACTTCCTTTAAACCTTAAGTATCCAAAAGATTAAGCCATCTACGCGCACCTGGACCTGTTGAATATCATGTATAAATTGCTTCCCACCCAAAACAATTATGCTCTCTCTTGCTAAAACGCCCCCTCAATGTTAGCAGTGTGATCCAATGAACCACTGCATGGCTTATTGAATCCTCATCACCCAGGCCCAGCAGGATGGCTTTCGTTTCGGAGCTCTAACCAACTTCAAGAAGGGTCCCCAACCGATAGTTGACTTGAAGTCCCAGTCCGACTTCTTACCAGATTCCTATCCAGCTATGAACAAGAGGGTTTTTAAAAAAAAAAAAAAAAAAAAATTGGCTTGTAGCTAGGAAGTCATGATCTCAAGAGAGGGTTCAACATATTATTGTCATGTAAAATACACCAACTTTTCCACTCATGCATATTGCTCAGAATAATAGAACCTAAAACCAACCTCAAATTTTCCCTAGGTTAGGAAAAAGTCTAGAGAGAGAGAGAGGAGGAGGGAGGGGTTGGGGGGTGGGGGGGGGCGGTTATGTAGCATCTTGGACTAATATATATTATTACCCCCAACCGTCACCCCAACTCCAAAGTTTTCGTGCAGTGGCAGGGACTTTAACAGTAGTTATTATAAAACTTCGCATGACAATCAACATAGAATGTGATCCTCTGAAAAACAACACTTCAACTTTGAAACACTTTACAGTTGTCGTTTGGACTCAGTAACTGAATATAGCCAAATTATGCCATACCTGAGATAGGAATATAAGCATTTAGGATTAGCCACGGAGTGATAGGTTAAATTAGGATGGGCTCAGATACGTGAAAACTACTTCATCAGCTTGTCTAGGACCACAACAATAACTGATTAGGTAAAGTGTAAATAGCACTATTGGGCATTGTTATGCTAAAGTTTTAAGTTGAAGCAACCTGATTTCCACCATGTAGACAATCAGTTTTGTGTGATCCTATATACCGATGACCCTACATAAGTCCATATTGGAACAAAATTGTGTTCCGTGTCAAAATTCAGACCCAAATAATTTCCGAATTAGAATCGGGTATTGTGGGACTCAAACCCAATAATATATGTTAATTCCTAAATCATATAATTGAATAGATTATGACACAACAGTAATAGTATGCTGCTGTAATAGACAGTACACAAGAAGCATCCCCAGCATTATCCAAAAAAGAAAAGGGTCTCCTGCCTAAGCACATAATCCTTCTAGGGGGACCCAGGTAAGTAGATTTTATGGCACCACCTGGATCTGTAACCAGTCTACTTGAAATTTCTCTAGGTACCATCAAAAACATAAGCACCCGTCAACTTACAAAGACATGAATATTCACAGAAATGTACATAACATCAGCATCAATATCACCCTCGTTTTTATTACAGCCTGACCCCGTCGAAACAGGGTTCGTTGTGGGAAAAAAAAACTCTATGACGGTGATGCCTCCAAGGATGGATTACAATCACCTAAGTTTAACCTCAACCCTTATGAGTTAATCCCTGGTTGGGGAGCCTATAAGCAATTTAATGTACAAATTGAATCCTAGTTTATAGAGTCAACCCTTTATGATCTGTTCCTCATCTCTCGGGGGAAAACCAAGTAGAAAAAGAACATTCACAATAGCCTAAAAGGGCAACTTGCAGAAAGGGACTACAAAGACTACTGGTTACAGGGTTCAAAGTTTATACCAGCCTTCTCAAATTCTCTTATACACAGGAACTGACAGAGAGGGGAAAGAAGGCCAGAGTTAAACGCAAGCAAGGCTACAAAGCACTAGTGAGCTATGTTGTACTGACACGGAAAAATGGTGCCCGTATCTGTATCGTGTTCGTACATGTACATGTATTGTGTCCATACATGTATTTGTGCGACATGGGTCATTACATTGTACATATTTGAAAATGCCCGTATTCCGTATCCATATAGTGGTCCTTATCTATACATGTATATGTATTCGTGCAACATAGTTGGCGAGCAACAGTTAAATGTGTCTTTGCAATCCAAACTTCTTGAACCAACAACAACAAGACAGCCTTTAACCAAGTTTTTGCCCTCAGGTGTCTTGATCTTTTCTCCATTCAACTTTGTTAAGAATCATGGCCTTTGTAACATTAGCTAAAACCATAACCTTATTTACAGCCTTTTAAGTTTTAACCTAACCTAATTGTGGTATCTCCTTTAACTAGTATCTTATCATTTCCTAGCCAATGCATCTATTGATCTATTTTGCACTTATCGAAACAACTCGAAACAATTTCTCTCATATTGTCCTCAATTGGTTGCACCTCTAATTCCCACAAACACATCCATTCTTATTACATATTTCACATATTTCCACTTTTGATCATATGCTTTAATTCTATGCAAGTATCCTTCCCAATCTCTCCATCCTGGATATCGAAAATTCTCTCTTAGGTATATCTTGTCCATCAAACACCTACTCTTACTTTATCTTGACTTTTGGTTGAAATTATATTTCATATACTTCATTTTCATAATTCTATTTAGTAATTTTAAATCCCTTAAATTCCAATGTTTTTCTTCGAATTTATTTTAATAAATAGTCCTACCCCACTCTTATCAACTAGCATAATATCATCAAGAAATATCACACCCCATGGTATGCCTAGTAATTTCATCCATAACTAGCACAAGTAAGGACTCGATGTTGATCCTTGACGTAAGGCAACTGTGATGAAAACCATAATGAAGTAAGCCAAAGGAGGTAATTACTTAATGTTGATAGTATGATACCTGACTTAAGTCAACAATGATGAAAAATGGTGTAGTATCTCCTCCAATTTTTCGCATGATAGTCATAACTCCATGCATATTCATTATAATATCAACATAAGTACTAGTAACTTGTCTTTTCCAAAATCCAACAAATTACTCCATAAAAAAGCTTTTCTTTTTCCAAGTCAATATAAACCATATGTAGATCCCTCTGTCTTGCTCTCTAAAATTACTGTGTAGATACTCTCCACATAAAACCAAATTGATTCTCTTAGAAACAGTGCAGCATTTCTCTCCGAGCCCCTCTTCCTTCTTACATACCCTACTTTTAACCACAACCCTAGCACTCGAGGACTAGCTCCCCCAACCCAAAACCCTAACCCGTCCTCGAACCAAAGTGCATCCACAACCCAATCCAATCACCTAGTCCCCCTGGAATAAGCGATTCGATACATTTTACATTAAAAAATCTGGAATTTCTTCCAGCAACAAATCCAAAATCCCAACTTTAACCCCAAACTAAGAGAAAACAGCTAGAATCAAAAGTATACTACGCAGAGATCAAGAACCCACCTTGGTTCCGCGGAGATGTCGAGAAGGTGCGGAGAGGGGACGGAGAAGAAACCCTAATCTCCGAGAACCCCCATGGCTTCTTAGGGATTCGAGGCGCCCGGAATCCCGAATTCTGCAAAATTTGCACAGTAGAGGAAATTTAGTCTTAGGGATTGGACTGCAGCGAATAATTTGTGGAATTAGGGAAATAAAGAGGGGTTTGTATGAGAGAAAGGAGCGGACCTTGAAGGAGAAGGAAGGAAAAGCTTCTAGAAGATGATGCCCACTGCAAGCTGAGTGCATCTCTCTCTCTCCTCTCCTCTCTCTCCCTTTCTCTCTCTCTCTCTCTCTCTCTCTCTCTCTGATCTTCTCGTTTATGAACAGTTATTTTCTACAAGTTTCATCATCCAAAAAAAAAAAAAATTTAGTTATAAAGGCACTTCAAATTTTTATCAAGGCTAGCCCATTTATAAGTTTGTATTATTTACAAATTTGTCATTGAAAAATTTTATTAGGGCTATCCCAATAGTTGGTATAAAAGCCAGTTGTTATTTTTTTCCTTTGTCTTCTTCCTCTCTAATTTTTGTCCAAACCCTAGTTGGAGATTCCTCTTGTCCCCCCACTCTACACCTAAGAAAATCTCCTTGTTTTGTAACCCTAGAGTAATTATCAACGAATATTCGTAATAGTCGGTATGTTTTCGACTACTATATTGCAAAGTTTGTTAAATAATCGGTTCATTCATAATTTTTTTTAATGTTTTGTCATAATATAGAAAATATGGAAGAAATTGAGACATCAAATGTAGCAATCGATCAGTCCGGTCCTTCCGAAGAACACAACATTCTCTCCGAAGAACCCGTGGTTGGTCCCCGACGTACTTTCATTTTTTCGTAGTCGACAATAGGACTGCAACACAGTCTGGCAGTCCAAAGTACTTGATGGACTGCCCTATAGTAAGGCAGTCTACAAATTCATATACTTTCAACTGGACTGCCACATCTCATGGCAGTCCACAAAGTACTTAGGACTGCCAGAAAATATGGCAGTCGAGTAAAATGCGTATGAACTTAAGGACTGCCTAACTTTCTGGCAGTCCTAGATACTTCAAGGACTGCCCAGAAGTGTGGCAGTCCTGAAGTTGATAGTCGTTTCAACTGGACTGCCACACTTTCTGGCAGTCCATGAAGTACTCAGGACTGCCAGATTTTGTGGCAGTCTAGATTAACAGGCTGAATTGGATATTGTATTTGGTTTTGTCGTTGATTTAGGTTTTTAAAAAATTGTAAATTTATTGTAGGGCACCCCATCTCCTATGTGCACAGATTTGAGCAATAAATTTTCGACATATATTGTCTTTGAAACTTACGTCGAAGCATTAGAATAGTGCAGAGAAGTTGGAAGGCAAACCAACGCAAGCCTTGTAATTTCAAGGTCGCTACGGTGTCGGCCGAAGCGTCAAACTGCAGAGATTGGCTATGAAAGAGGTGGGACGTTTAGGGTGCATCGTAAAAAAAGTGAACTTCTCCCAATAATATCTGGGAAGAAAGAGTCAGGCGCAAGGAAATGTGGTTGTCCATTCAAGTTAGTGTTGGGGTGCAAGACTGACGATAAGTGGACAGTTGTGGTACGTAATGGAATGCACAATCATACTCTTCCGAAGACGCTAACTGGTCATGCCTACGCCGGAAGATTGAAAGATGATGAGAAAAAGTTAGTTACAGAATTGTCAGCTTCTGTAGTTGGTCCAAAAGAAATTTATTCTGCGCTGCTTCAGAAGAATGATAGGAACAAGTCCACTATGAGGACAATTTACAATACACTAGCGAGGTCTAGAACGAGTACTCTAAAAGGAAGAATGGCGATGCAACAAGTGATGAAGTTACTCGCCGAAAATCATTATGTGGAATACCATAGAAGACTTCCGGTGAGCAATGAAGTCATTTCTCTGTTTTGGTCCCATCCGAATTGCACACAATTGGCACGGTCCTTCGCCGAAGTTTTGGTTGTTGATTGCACGTACAAGACTAATAAATTCAAGATGCCTCTTCTTCACATTGTTGGGTTCACTTCAACCGGAATGACATTTTCAGTTACCTTTTATTTTTTGAAGAACGAAACATTAGAGGACTATACATGGGCTTTGGAAAAGCTGAAGACACTTTACAGTGGACATAAAGAACCGTCTATTTTTGTCACCGATCGGGAATACGCATTGATGAATGCTATTGACACAGTATTTCCTCATGCTCGTAGATTACTCTGTACTTGGCATATAAACAGAAATATTCAAGCACAATACAAGCTGAAGTTCGAGAAAGTAGACGGCAAAGTCGACATGGACCGCTTCCAAGATTTCTACAACGGTTGGACCCTTGTATGGTGAGCAAATACTGAGAAAACTTTTGACGCAGCATGGTACATGTTCAAAGAGCAATGGGACAAGAGCAACCCGGCGTGTATATCTTATATCAAAGACACCTGGCTTGATGAACATAAAAAAAAAATTTGTCTTGGCATGGACGAATATGGTGAAACACTACGGCACGACCACTACCAACCGTGCCGAAGGCTCACATTCAAGACTAAAAAAATATCTGCGCTCATCAACCGGTGGTTTTGTGTCCGTTTGGCAAGCAATCAATCTAATGACTAATTCGATCGTGAACGAGATAAAGGCTTCATTTGAGATGAGCCTGAATATTGTAAAGCACCAACATAAGAAAGAACATCTCTTGTCCGATTTAATCCATGTGGTGTCCCACGACGCATTGACATTACTACTTCATGAGATTGGTCGTGCGAATTCTGTCGGTTTAGATATCGAAGTATGTGGTTATACACATCGACATTCTCTCGGGCTCCCTTGTGCACACGAGATCAACGAATATCGACGTCAATGTATACCTATTCCAGTAGCGGTCGTTGATCAGCGTTGGAGACAGCTGTCGATCATGCATACGGTGGACAGTCCAAATGATTTCTTTTCCATGCCACAGATGAAACTTCTTCATGCCAGATGGTGTGCCGCACTAGGACCTGAGAGGAAGTCCATTGAGATTGTGATCCAAGAACTTACCAACCCGGCAAGTAGTCGTCTACAGGAGCCATCTGCTATCATTGCTCCGAAAGGTAGACCGCCAACAAGACTAACAAGAACACAAAAGAAGAAGCTCGAATCTACTGAGCGAGAAGCCTCTTTCTTTGAGCATGTTGAAAGAAGCGTGGAAATGCTAGCCATTCCAAAGAGGAAGAACAAGCTCCCTACTCGTAGAAAGAAACAGAATACGAGTGCTGCAAACACACTCAATGCGTACATTGGTGCTTTTGTGCCCGGCATGCGGGAATATATTTGGTCTATTGATGATGTGCCCAAAGACGGACATTGTGGATATCATGTACTTGCGCGACATCTAGGCTACCCCGTTAAAGACGGATGGAGACAAGTTAGAGCTGAGCTATATTTTGAGTTGGAGTCTCGTCTTCCATTCTACAGCAAAATACTTGGGCAAGAAGATGTTGGAGAACTGTTGACAAGCATTCCATGCGACACCCAAACTACTGGACCAGAACATTACATGGACATACCTTCTGTTGCATATCTATTTGCTAACAAGTACAAGATCCCAATTATCGTTCTTTTCGAGCACAACAACAACACGTTTTTTCTAATGTGCGCTCCTCCGAAGGACTACAGTATATCCAATCTAAATACAATTGGACTCGTCGGAAATCACTTTGTTATCCCGCGGTTGATTGGGCACTCTTGTCACAACCCGCACCCGGATATACGAGTACGAATACGTGGGCCATGCCCAGCCTACGCCGCGGTATCGACGGTAGAACGCTGTCAAGTGTACTATACTAACTACAACATCTAAAAATCCATAACTAGAAATGTACTCATGCCACATCACGAAACTAAGGAAGATAAGACAAGAAATAATAACAATATCACTAGAACAACTAGAATCTACAATAATCATAAGACAGGAAGATAATGAAGGAACAACAAGACTAACTAAGGAATAACTACCAGGTAACTCACATAGAGGAACAGTATGAACCACCTCAGCTAAAATCATCCTGCAGTCCAACAAATGTGACACAACTACTCCTAAAATTTTGTCAACATATCCAGTCAGGATGAAACGAGCACAAATCTCAAATAACAGTTCTAATTAGACGATATTGAACATGTAGCAGTAAATAGAGAGAATATACAAGAAATTATGAAATGTACATGTGAGTATCATGGCAAGGTAAGCTGTAAATCTAGAGCTAGAACAAGGCAAGTAAAACTGATCATGGCATGTACAAGAATCAAGAATCATCTATCTAAGTGTGTGAGTACTAGTTTCAACATGTGGCCGGCTTGGGTCTGCACAAGGTCTAATGATCCGGCCAATCATACGTGGAGTGTAGGATTGGCTATTCAACAAGGTCTACAAGAATAAACAAGGTGGATAATGACCACACATCTACACTAATACTCCCCATCCCCGACTAGTATAGTGGATCCAACCATGACACATCATGACACGCGATTCTCCGAGAGGGTAGCTAGCCTTCGCAGGAATCGTATCTATACAATGCACAAGGAACAAGAAAGACTTGCACAATATATACCAAGGAAAGCGAGGAATAACATCTCATGACGGGATCCAGGAAAATACCAATCCGTGTGAACAATGTGTCAAGAGAACAAGGGTATCTACACTAAATACAAGAAACATAGACGATATCATAAAACAGAAATATTATCAGAGAATGTACTCGCCTGGGGTCCTGCTGTCAATATGAATCAGGGTTCAGAGTAAAACCACAGACCTAAAGATGAAATAATACAAGAGCTGATCAGGGTCAAAAGACATACTAACATCTAGGTCAATCTAAGTCAACTAAGACAAACTGGGTCAAGGTTGACGTACAGTTGACCAAAGTCAACTGGTCAACTCTGGTCAACCATGGTCAAATCTAGTTCAAACTTGACTAACATTGACTAACAGTTGACTTTGGGTCAACTGGTCAACTCTGGTCCAATTCTAGTCAATTTTAGGCTACGGTTGACTTCCGGTTGACTTTTGGTCAAAATAGTCAACTGTGGTCAACCAAGGTCAAAACTAGTCTAACCTAGGTCAAATGTTGACTCTACTTCGACGTTCAGTCTAAGTAGTCAACCATGGTCAAACTGGGTTAAAGCTAGTCTCTATAAACATCTATAAGGTCAACTTATGCATTTCGGTGATTTAGAAATCACTGAAATCGACGGGTCTCTAAAACAACCAAAAGAAGAAAATATTATAATAATAGGGTGACACAAAAAGGGAAGAAATATACAGATGTTGTCGGATGATGAAACTAACATCACCAACGTGTCCAGAATGGTCAAATCAGCTAGGATAGCCTGCCCAAAAGTCCAATTTGGACACAGGAGCAAAAAGGTAATTTTGGGCCAAAATGATGTCCGTGTCGGACCCACTGCACCGAAAAATGTGCCAAAATAAAAGTGCACAAAACCTAACAAATTATATGTCCACGAATCCAGAATGACGATATGAACCCAACGGTATATCCAGAATTGGATTCCGTTGACCCGATCTCAAATTGGTCCGTTGACCAGGACATTGAAATTCCGATTTGCACGAAAAAACGTGTCGGAGCTAATGTCCTCAAAACTCAGCAAATTATATGTCAACGAGTCCAGAATGACGATACGAACTCAACGGTGTATCCGGAATTGGATTCCGATGAGCCGATCTCAAAATGATCCATTGGCCCGGATATTGGTATCCGACTTGCACCGAAATGCGTGCCGGAACCAATGTCCACTAAAACCTAGCAAAATATATGTTAACGAGTCCAGAATGATGACACGAACTCAACGGTATATCTGGAATTGGATTCCGATGAGCCGGCGTCAAAAAGTCCCGTTGACTCAGAAAGTGGGACCCGCTTTGCACTGAAATGCGTGACAGGGCCCACATTCTCCAAATCAAGCAAACTTTATATGAAAACATACCAGAACGACGCCACGAGTCTACTGGTAGTGTCAGAAATTGAATCCGGAGTCCCGGGTTCAAAAATGAAACTTAACTAGTGCAAATTAAAGAATTCTAACGGCCAACTTTGGCGTCGAATTCGATCGACCTAACAAACTCAAACTGAAAAGGAATCTAAAGGGGGCAGGAAGAGGGTTATACCAGCTGTGCACCGGAACTGGTGGTGCGCAAAACGGAGCTGCGACGACGAAGATACGAACCCGCGAAGTTGGCGTCGCGAAACTGTCCAAAAATGGTACAAATTAAAACGTCAACTTGGTGGCCGGTTTTGATGTATCAAACGATGAAATTAACGGGTGAAATTTGACAGAGGTGAAGAGGAATATACCGAGATTGAGATGGAGCAAGGAGTTCGCCGATCCAACGGTCGGATCTCCCAGAAAATCGGTGCGAAGTTGCTGTCCCGGAGCGAACTTTCAGCCTTGATCCCGCGCGCGTCACGCCGGGATTCCGTGCAAAACGCACGAATAGGGTGTTTCTCGCGCCGGGGAAGAGGGGACGCGCCACGGGGGCCTGCCCGGGGGTGCGTGGCCGGCGGTGCCATGCTGCGACTGCAGCTGCTGTTGCGCTGCCACTGCTGCTGCCATTGCTGCTGGCTGCTGCTGCAGCGCAGTGTGCGCAGCTGTGCGAGTGGCGACGCTGGCCTGCGCGACAACGCTGCGGCGAGGGCGGCGGCGGAGGTGAGGTGGCGCGGTGATGGGATGGCGGTGATGAGTGGTGGTGATGTTGACAATAGTGGTAGTGTTGGTGTGGAAAAAAAATGGTGATGGTAGAAGAATGTTGAAGAGTGGTGGTGGTAGTAATGTTAGAATAAGAAGAAGAAGAAGAAAAAGTGAAGAAGAAGAAGAAGTAAGGAGGGGGGTTTGCTGTACCAGTACGGGAGAGAGAGAGAGGGATGATGTGAGGGGGGTGAGAGTAAGAGAGTTATGGGTGTGGGTATATATATAACATATATATATAAAGAGAGAGGGTGAGAATAGAGAGAGAGAGAAAGATATTTAGAGAGAGAGAGAAAGTAGAGAGAGAGAGAGAGGGTGGGGTATAGTCGGCCAAGTATGGTGGCTGTGGGGTGTTTGTGTGTTTGTGTGTAGGAGCTAAGAGAGAGGGAGAGATATTTTTAAATATGTTTATATGTATATATATATATATATATATATATATATATATATATATATATATATATATATATATATATATACATAGGATATTTTATAAAGTGGAGAGAGAGAAAAGTAGATATTTTCAAAATAGGAAAAAAAATAGGAAAATTATGTGGGGTATTTGGGCGTCACGAGAAAACAATATGGAGCTTGGGTCCGGGTTCGGTCGAGCCGGGTCGGGCCAAAATCGGACATGAGGCAATATTCGAATTAAAATGGGTGTTTATAATCATGGGCAAATAAATAACATACGGAGACTCAAATAAATGGGACACAAGTGTCAGGCGGGTAAAAAGCTTCATGGGGGCCATGTCCATATTTGGGGTCGACTAGGTTGGGTCGATGTCGTGTCCCGAAATTAAATTGAAAAATAAATCAGGTTTTACGGTAGATAATTAATTGGCCTAATTTGAATCGAAAGTTGTGCGAAGGAAATAGAGCACAAAATGGAGTGTATAAGTGGGACACAAAGGTCATGGGTGAAGAGAGTCTCGAGTAGATTAGGCATGACAAGTTGGTTTCGAGAGAATGACTAGTCTGGTGCTCCTAAATTAAAAGTCACGGCAACGTGCATATGATGATCAAGGAAAAGAGTGGGAATTCAATTAATAATTAAAATGGTCTAATTTGACCCGAACTTGCACGAAGCAAAAAGAGCACAAGGGAACAAGTTCGAGTGGGACACGAAATATCACTGTGAAGATAATCTCGTCTACTACAAACTCCAAGAAGGAAGTTTCCAGAGACTGGCATTCCTGATGCTCTAGAATTCCAAGTCACAGTAAAGAGCATTAAATCAAATAATAATCAAATAATAATATTTATTCAAAATAATTGATTTATAAAATTGAAAAAAAAATAAGCCCTAAATTCAGGGGCTTACAACTCTCATATTCCTCCCCCTGCGTCAGTTTGGTGGAAACATGCACCGGAAGAATCCCTCGCTTGGGTAACACCCTACACAAATGCAATAAATATTTACAAGAAAATCACGAACTCAGTGGAACCTATACCAAGGCCAGAGGGACACTATGATGTATTAATAGACTGATGTATAGTTGACGAAGCGTAACATTTTGCATAGACTCATCTATAGTTGACAAAGCGTAGCATTTTGCATAGACAGATGTATAGTTGACATTTTGAGTATCTATGAGTATTTTGTATCTATGAGTATTTTGCATAGACAGATGTATAGTTGACATTTTGAGTATCTATGAGTATTTTGTATCCTACTGATTACCAGCGAGTTTTTTATCGTATTGAGTATCTATGAGTATTTTGTATCTTAGAACTTCATGTTTGTACTCACAACAAGTTCTAATATGGATTGTCCAGTTTACTGGCAGTCCACATATGTATGTGGACTGCCAAGAAACTGGGCAGTCCATCTCAGAACTTGTTGTTTGTATGTGGACTGCCAGGTTCCTGGGCAGTCCATGCTCACAGCAAGTTCTAATATGGATTGTCCAGTTTCCTGGCAGTCCACATACTAATGTGGACTGCCAGGAAACTGGGCAGTCCATATTAGAACTTGCTCTGGGCAGTCCACATTCAAACAGCAAGTTCTGAGAGCAAGGACTGGGCAGACCAATATGCGAACCAATTTAATACGCAAACCAATTTAATATGCAAACCAATTTCATACTAATTTAATACTAATTCACAGCAAGTTGACATTCATATAATACGCAACTACCAAATGGTTCAACCAATTAGAAAAGTTTTACAAGCTACATAGTCATTCATATAATACGCAACCAATTAGAAAAGTTTTACACCCAACTACCAAATGGTTCAACCATATACGAACTACATAGTCATTCATTTTCATGACGCATCTTCGTGCGTCGCTCATATTCGATAAATGGGTATTCATCTGCGATGTTCTGCATCTGGGTACCCACATCTTCGTAATTCTCCCCCTTGCACATGATTAGAATTTTCCCTAATTTCTTCACTTTCGAAGCCTGCATGAATACATATCATAAATTTAGTAACTTTACCAGTACATGGGTTAATTAAACAAACTATACTAACCATCTTCTGCAATGCATCATATAGTGCTGACTTGGATGGTAAGGGTGCTGCTACCGGCACTTTCGTACTTCTCTTATCCGGATTCAACATCATAGCATGTCTGGCATTCACATAGTATTCCATATCGTCCTCACTACAATCCCACATCTCCACCACCGGAGTTCGTATGGTTGCACCGACAACATGTTGTTGCCACTCAGTGAATAAGTACGACCCCCAAGGGTAGTACGGCGGGACGTAGGTCGACGGTTTCTTCCCTTTTGCAGCGGTCCTCAATTTCAAAGTACTCGGGATAGTCTGTACGTAACCAAACTGACGAAGCACTCTATCTGGGATGTGAGGCTCCTCAGTTTCATGACAAAATATCGGACCTCGAAATAGTGCAACTGGTTGCACAGGACGAGTGCTATTTCGCAGATCCTAATATGGATGCCAAATAATCTATAAGATGCATTCATTACTTAAGGAGTTACTAATTAGTGTGGAATACTAGAGTAGTAAGTAAATGCTAGTTCAAGTTACTATTGTTTCACCTTCTTTGCCCTCAGATCTTCTAGAGCAACACGTAGGGTAGCCAACGTATGTGGATGTCTGGTATCTATCTTTGCCGGCCTCCACCTACACATCCTGAGCATCTGCTCATCATAATTTCGATTAAGAGTAGCCCTATTGAGCATCGAAAAATGCTCATATATCCATGCCTGAAATTTAAAAATATAACAATGTTATCGTTATCGACATAATTTTATTGGGTTCTATAGACACAATATGCTAGGGTTTGCTTACATGGAGCAGTGTTTGACAACCAGCTATTGTCTTCGACTCGACTCGAGATGTAGCCCCAAGTTCACGGTAGAGGTGTGCTATTATACCACTTCCGAATGATATTTGATCCACAGCATTCAAGTCCCTAAAATTATTTAGATATTTTGCATGTATCGCGGTCCCGGACTTGTCTGTAATGCCGACGGCCCCTAGGATGAACTGCATGTATCCACGGGCCACGGGGTTGTCATTAGCATTGTTGTCGTCGGCGTCGGCGTCGGCGTCGTCATCATTGAATGTATTCCTCAAAAAACTTAAAGGAACTCCATAAGACTTCTTAAATTCCGGGATTGTGACAAAGTATGGGACTCAACACCGAGACAATTGGCAACCAAATCCACCATCTCATCATACAGGTCGAAGTCGCCCTCGGAATAATCCATCGACATTTGACAACCATCAAATCTAAGCCCTAAAATATGGTGGACATCATCAAGGGTGATTGTCAACTCTCCGTCAGCGAGATGGAAGCTGTTAGTTTCTGGATGCCAGCGCTCCACAAATGCAGAAATCAGTGCGTGGTTCAATATCTGATACGAGTATTTTGCCAAATACTGCAATCCGGTGGGGGTGATTTTTTCCTTCACACTCTCTTTCAACTCATCAAATCCCCACGTACTACACATCTTCGCATGGTTTATTACCCTCAAAAGGCGCGAGCTTTTCTGCAAATAAAAAAAACAAAGATTTAATATTACATGTAACGATTATTTCGAATAGTTAATCTATATTCAAGGTAAGTAACTAACCGGATCCTTCCATATTTCATAACAAATGTGGTTCTCGATTGACGTCAAAATAGAGCAACCAATTGGGCCCGCATCTTCCTCTTCCTCTTCCTCGGCTACTTGAGAAGGACCCGATCCAGCGTCATCTCTCATTCGAGCAATGGCTACATCATCATCATCGGAGGAATCATCACGACGAGTCGCCGCTTTCTTCGAACGTCGTGCAACATGTTTCGTTCCACGGGTTCTTATTTGTGAGGCTGGTTCGGGTTCTCTGATTGCTAGCCCTTTCTCGAGAACTCTACCAGCTTCACGTGCCTTGCGATCCGATGCGGTAGGACATTTTCTTTCGGGCCTGGCCTCAA